>BDRX01000132.1:69000-126078 GCA_003203535.1 Raphidocelis subcapitata | reverse complement strand
GGCGGAGTGTGAGCGGTACCAACATAGTAATAAAGCGTTGAGGTGCGCAGCGGAGGTGTAATAGTGCGGATACAGGGAGCGGAGTCGTGACACCTCCTGTCACTGCCCACCGTCTGCCTTAGCTGGCTGAAACGGCTGGGGAGCAGCTGCCAGCTGGGCGCCGGCGCCGCCGCTCCACCAAGGCGCCCCCACCCCGCTCAAACGTTCATTTCCGTATCTTTTAGAGCATCCCGCAGCCCCTCCAGCCCCCGCAGCCCCCGCAGCGTGTGGCCCCCGCGCGGCAACAACGCCGCAGAACCTGCGCTCGGCCTTCCCCGGTCTTAGACGTGCTTAAGCGCCTGCGTAAAACCCGGATCTGCTCGCATATCGACCCCCCGACCCCTGTAGACGCGCTAGGGAGGCGATGGTGGCCATGGGGCCGCGCACGCTGGCCCCCGAGGCCCTGGAGCTGCTTATGGTGAGCTTACAGTCTTGCAGGAGTACTGCGACTCGTCGCGCGCGCGGGGGATGGGCCGGGGAGCGATCGACGGGGCCAGCGGCCTTCGGTGCGGCCAATCCTCGCTGAATGCGCGTCCCTCCCGTCACGCACGCAGTCGCTCATGGCGCTGCTCGTCAGCGTGGCCACGAGCAGCGCGCTGCCTGCGGCCGCGGGCCGCGTGGCCGTCGCGGCGGTGCGCGCGCTGCTCCTTGCCAGCGCCAACCTGGCCGCGGTCACCCCCCTGCTGGCCTGCGTGGGCAACCGCCTGGTCGCGAGGGTCAAGGGGCAGGTGCAGGAGCACACGCAGGCAAGGGGGGACTCCCCGGGCCCAGCAAGCTGTGCACTGTGCTCCTGAACGCCGCTTCGCGTGCCGGGACGGAGGGGGGTCGGTGCAGACGGTGCTCCGCTGCGGCGCCGGCGCCCCTCCACAGCGCGCCAACCCGGAGCTCGCTCCTCGCACCCGCACCCCCCACCAAAACAGGCCGCCAAGAGCGGAAAGGCCCCGACGGCGCCCGCCGACCCGCAGAAGAGTATGGCGCGCCTCCTTGACAGGAAGGCACTCAAAGCCTACTGCTCCGCTGCCATTGACAGCCTGCTGCAGGAGGCATCAAGGCAGCTGGGCGTGGTGGGTGGCAGGGAGCACGGGCGCAAGCGCGCCCCTTCTCTGGCTATTTGGTTGGCGATGGCCGGACGCCGCGCCGCGCGCACGGGGCTGCACGCACCGTTTCGCCTGCTGCGCCGCTGCGGTGCCGGGCCCCGCTGCCCTCTCAAATCCCCAACCCTTTGCCCCGCGCAGGCCCACGACCCGAGGCGCGACGCTGCTTCCACGCTGCGCCTGATGCACGTGAGCGCCTTGGTTTGCGCTTTGCCTTGCGGGGGGTTGGGCTTTTGGGGCGGCTTGGGCTGTGCGAGGCGCTGCGCGTCTCCCCAGCGCGTGCGCAGTCGTCACGGGCTGGGTTGAGCGTCGCAGCGCGTACGCCCCCGCTTGCCTGGGCAACGCGCAAGCCTCGCTTGCGCAACAGCAGCCGACCTGAAAAAGCACCTCCCCCCTGTCTCTGACCGCCCCTCTACCTTTCCCCCCCTCCCCCCCGAACCAAACGCCGCCCCTCTGCAGTCCCTGCTGCACGTTCCGCTGGCCCAGCACGCCCGCGCCTCTGCCCGCGCCGTTGCCGCCTCCCTGCCCGGCGCCATTGAAGAAAGCCGGAACGGCCTGAAGCAGCTGGTCTCCGCCGCCACCGCGCCGCGCGGGGGCCACCGCGACATGCCCAAGGCCACGGCAAGCCGCCTGCTGCGCGCCATCGACGCCGTCGCGCGCGCCGCCTCGAAGCAAGTCGCCCACCTCGCCGCCGCCTTTGCCGCCGATGCGAAGGGCCCCGTCAACGGCGACGTGAGTTAGGGGGCTCACCGCGCGGGCGGGGGGTTTGTCAGTTGAGCCCAGTGCCGCGGCTCTGTTCTGTGGGCAGTCCACGGACCGCCGCACCTCCAGCCGCCTCCGCAGTCCGCACTTGGCGCCCTGCGGCGCTCCCGCCGCCGGGGCCCCCTCCCTGCCCGCCGCCCTCGCCCTCCCCCTCCCAAAAGATCCCCCCCCGCCGCCGCCGCGCAGAGCAAGGCGCAGCTCATCGCCGCCTGCCGCTCCTTTGTGGAGGGCTGCGCCACCGCGGCCGCCGCCAACGCCAACGCCTACGCTGCGCTGGTGGCCGATTTTGGCCTGCAGGAGCCCAACGAGAGGTGCGCGGGGCCACGCGCTCGCGCGCGCGCCGATCAGCGCGCCGCTTTGGGGCTGTTTTTCCCCCCCGCGCGGTTGCGCAGCGTTTTGCAAGCGCAGCCGCCGTGGCGTCGGCGCTGCGGCAGGGCGGCCCCGGTCCCGCGCCCGCCGGTGCTCACAGCCCTTGCTGTATGCGCAACCCGCCGCCCCGCCTGCGCCCGCCGCCCCCTGCGCGCGGCGTCACGCTTGACCAACGCATCCAACCTCCCCCCCCCCCCCCCCCCACCCTCCAGCTGCAGCGAGCTGCTGAGCAGCCTTCTCCAGGAGGAGAGCGCCAAGCTGCTGCGCCTGCCCTGCCTGGCCGCCGCGCTCAAGGTGGGCCTGCTTTTGTTGCGTGGGGAGTGGGCATGGCCGGGCCGCAGCTCGCAGCCCGCTCAAAAAGGGTTGGCCGGCACCGCCGCGGGCGCGCGCGGCGCGGCTTGCTGCGCAGCGTTGGCGCCGCCGACGACTTGGGCGGCGCAAACTGGGCGCTGCAGGGCGACGGCCTCCCACGCCAACGCAGCACCAACCCTCCTCCCCTCCTCCCCGAAACAAACCCGCGGAACCCAACAGGCGCTCAGTATTGTGGACGAGCTCAACTCCGCCGCCCAGACCGTTCCCGCCGACACGCCCAGCGCCGATGAGCCCGCGCCCACCGCCAACGAGCCCATGGCCAACCTCGCGCCCAGCGCCGACGAGCCCGCGCCCACCGCCGACGAGCCCGCGCCCACCGCCGACGAGCCTGTGCCCACCGCCGAAGGCGAGCCCAGCGCCCCTGTGGAGTCTGAGTCGCCGGCACCCCCATCGCTGCGCCAGCTGCGGAAGGCGTCCAGCGGCGGCAGCAGCAGCGGCAGCAGCAGCGGCAGCGGCAGCGGCAGCGGCGCTGCGGCGCCCGACACGCCCCTCGCGCCGTGCGAGCCGCCGGCCTTTGCGCCGCGCGCGTTCCGCAGCGACAGCGACACCAGCGGCGGCGGCAGCGGCGCCGAGGATGCCGCCGCGGCCGGCGGCAGCGCGCAGCCCAACCCCCTCGGCGCCGGCGCCGCGGAGGCCGGGGCGCAGCCGCTGCCGGCAGCGGTTGAGCCCGCGCTGCCTGCCGCGCCCGCGGCGGGCCTGCCCGATCAGCAGGCCGCGGGCGCCGACGGCGGTGCGCTGCCGCCGCCGCCGCTGCCGCTGCCGCAGGCGCCCCTGCAGCCGCAGCCGCTGCCGCCGCTGTTCAGCCCCGAGTGGCTGGCGCTGACGCCGGAGCTGTGCAACATCATGTTCAAGGGCAGCCAGGATCAGCTGGTTGACCTGCTGCTTGGGCCCTTCCGCGCGCAGCTGCAGCCGATGCTGGCCGCGGCGCGCGCGCTCTGCCCCGCCGGCGCCGCTGCGGCCGACGAGGCCAGCGCCCCGCTGACGCCCGCCGCCGCGCGGCAGCTGCTGGGCGCGCTGGGGGCGGGCGTGGCCAGCGGCGAGCTGCTGGGCCTGCTGTCCTGCGCGCTGCAGGGTGAGGGCGCCCTGGACGCGATGGCCCTCGTCGCCGTCGCGGCCCCGACCCACTCCGCATGCGCGCTGGACGGCGCTGGGGGCGTCACCCACAGCCACTACTCCGCCGCCGCGCTGATTGCCACGCTCCTGTGCCCGCGGGCGGAGCCGTGCCTGGGCTCGGAGGGGGAAAACGAGGCGGCGCGCGAGACGGCCCAAGTCCACGCCGTGCTCATGCGGGAGGGCGCCGGCTTCGCGCTGCGCCTGGTCATGCAGCGCTGCCAGCTGCAGGGCTGGCCGGCGCACGAGGGCCTGATGGGCGCGCTCGACGTGCTGTGCGCGGCGCAGGGCATCCCCCTGCCCTTTGCCCAGGCCAACCCCGCGTTTGACGCCCTGCGGCTGCAGGCCGTGTCGGGCGTGCTTTGCCGCGCGGGGCTCGGCGGCGACGCGCTGGCGGCGCTGGGCGACGTGGTGCACCAGCAGGCCGACTGGCTGCTGGGACTTGACTATGCCAACTATGGCAGCATCATGTCCATCCTGCGCACCGCCATGCGCGCCGTCGGCTTTGGCGCCGCCGCCGCCTGCCTGGAGCCCCAGCTGGGGGAGCTGCACCGGCGGCTGGAGTTTTGGCGCCAGTGCGCGCAGCAGAAGGAGGCCCTGCTGCGGCAGGCGGTGTTCGTCATGCGCGCGCGCGATCCCAGCCGCGGCATGGCGCTGGAGGCCGGCGCGACGGCGCGGGCGGCGCCGAGCGCCGTCATCGAGGAGCTGCCCCCCCCACCGCCCCCAGCGCCCGCGCCGGCGGCAGTGGTTATCCCCGTGCCCGAGCCCGCGCCCGCGCCCGCGCCCGCGCCCGCGTCCGCGCCCGCGCCCATTATGTTCGCCCTGCTGCCTGGTGACGGCCCGCAGGCGCCGCCAAGCGCGGCGGCCGGGCCGTCGGGCGGTGAGAGCGCCGACGGCAGCCCCCCCGCCGATGTGTCGGCGCCTGTGCCGGATGACAGCGAGGCCGAGGCCCCGGCGCCGGCGGACGCGGCAGTGCCTTGGCCCGCCGCCGGCAGCGGCGAGCCCCCAGCCGTGGAAGGCGAGGGGCTGCAGCAGCCCGGGGCCGGCGGCGAGGAGGGGCCCTCTGAGGCCGCTCCTTCTCTCAGCGCCAGCGAGGCCGCAGCACCGGCCAGCGACGGCTTCGAGGGGGGCCCCTCTGGCAGCGAGGCCGCCCCCAGCAACGAGGCGGCTCCTGAGCCGGCGGCCGAGGCGCTGCCGGCGCAGCAGGCCGGCGGCGGCCGGCGCCGCGGCGCCGTTTGGCGCAGGCGCGCGGTGCGCGCCGGCAAGGCGCTGCTGCTGGGTGCGGCGGGCTTTGCGCTCGGCACCATGCACGGCCGCCGCCGCGGCTGAATAGTTTTTTGCGCCGCCAGGCGCTTTCCCCTTGAACCTTTTGAACTTGACTTTTGCACACGCTTTCTCTGTGAATTCCCCTGCCAAGTGCACCTTGGCCCCCCGCATGCCTTTGCCCTGCTCCCTGGACTTCCCTTCTCTGTGCGCCGCCCACCAGGGCAGGCGCAGGCCCCGCAGCATGCGCATGTGCGCACTGGGCTCAAAGCCCACGCTTTTTTAGATTTGCGGGCCTGCAGGGGCTTGGCTGTGCCGAGCCCTACCCGCCCCAGAGATAACTTCCTGCCTTTTCTGCCCCCTGTTTCTTGCCAACCCAACCAATGGGCTTGGGCTTTCCAACCAACGTTTTCCCAAACGGGCTCGAATCCTGCTGCTGCCCTGCACCGCGCGCGCCGCCTCTCATGGCTGGCTGCACCCCCTTCCTGTGTTCACCCTCCTCCGACGAGCCCTCCCACAAGGAATCAAAACTGCCTTGCCCTGCACACTGCAACCCCGCTGGGCCTGCGCCCTGCGCACCCACTCGCCCCGCGCGCGCACCCCACCGCGCACCGAGCGCTTTGCCCCCCCCCCAATCCAACCAATAAGGGACGCCAACGCGCGCAGCCGCGCCGCGCCCCCCCGCCACAACGCTGGCGCCCCGCCGTGCAGCCCGCGTGCAGGCGCCCCACCAGCAGCCCCGCTGTGGCGGACTGCCTGCTGAAGTGAGTGGACAATTGCTGTGTGTAACAAACACGGCATCCATGTCTGGGTGCAGGCGCAAGGACTTTGAGATTGCAAGCGGTGCACCTGCCGCCGCACTCGCCGCCGCACCCGCCGCCGCACCCGCCGCAACCCTTGGCCACGTTGCGTGCGGAAGAACAAATAACGGGCACTCCTGGGTCTGCAAGTCTCGCCGCCGGGCTGTCAGCTTCGCGAACTTAGGAATGCCGACAGCTTGATCTTCGCGGAAAACCCGAAGCTCCGGCCTATTGCGAGGAAAAGACCTTATCCCGCCGTCATTTCCATCTGCTGCGGGTGCAAAGGGTCCCTCTCGACCGCCCGTTGACCCCGCGGCTGCGCTTTGACCGGCGTTGCATCGGCCAGAGCCGGGATGGCAGGCACGGAGATCGGCGCAGACAGGGCAGCGCCAGCGGCGCCGCGGCCGGCCAGCTCGCCGGCCGTTCAGCGCTGGCAGCGCGCCGGCGGCAAGGCGGTGCGTGGGCGGCGCAGCGCGCATGAGTTGGGGGGGGGACACGAGCCGTCGTAAGCACCCCACCAAAACTGTTGCTTGGCCACCCCGCCGCCTGGCTCCAACAACGCCGCCGCCGCCGCCGCCGCCGGTATTGTTTCTTAGGTGGCGCTGAATCGCATGGGCATCAGAGTGGTCAACCCCCGCAAGCTGCTCGCGAATGCAGATGCCTATGCCGTTGAGGAGAAACCGGGGACCCTGCTGGGCGGCATCATCACGGTGCGCTTGATTGCAAACATCAGGTATGCACAGGTGCATGTGACTGTGCGCGCGGCCACGTGATCCAGCGCATCAGCTGGCCGCATTGTAACCTGCAGCACCGCCGAACAACGCCCCCAAACCAAGGTTCTCGCCCTGGCAGCAGCTGCCGTGTACAGCGCCATCCAAATCCACGAGTCGCTCCACCAGCCACCCAAAGTGACGTCGCTCACTGAATGGTCGGACACGCAGGCGAGCATGCGGGGGGAGAGGGGAGGAGGTTGGAGGGGGAGAGCGGCAGGCTGTCTGTGTTGGCAATCGACGGCATGTCAGCATTGCGCAACCACGTGCGTGGTTTGGCTCGCAGTGGATGACCCCCTCTCCCCCAAAAATCACAAACCCTCCAAACCAGGGCCCCTTCCCGATGGTGGTCCGCTGCCTCGCGGCAAACGGCTGCTACGTTTCAAACCGCCACAACGATTCATTCTCCAGCCACGGTGACGAAGTGCAGCAGAAGGGCTGCCTGTTCCTGGCCAGAGGGGAGGAGCACGTGTTGAACATCACCTTCACCCAAAACCCCCTCAACGGCCTGGCGGTGGTCTGGGACCCCTCCACGCCGCCGCCGCCGGGCGCGCCGTCGGGGTCGGGGCTGGCGATCGGGGCGGATACAAACTGCCCGCCGCCCGCGTGCGCGTCTGGCGTGTTCCCGCTGTTTACGCCGGTGCTGGGAGGCTCTTACGTGAGTGGCTGCTGTTTGTGGGGTGTTGCTGCGGGCTCTCGGCGCTTGCAGTGCGGACGGTGGCAGGCTTGCTGGCTAGCAAACTAGAGCGGGGGCAACATCCAACAGCCGTGGCAGCGGCCTCGAACACCCCTCACACCCCGCCCACCCGCAGCTGGCCAACTTTGTGCAGACCCACAACGAAACCAGCCCCGTTGCGCCGCTGCGGCGCGAGTGGTTCGCCACCTTTGTGGCCCGCGACACGACGGTCAACCCCGCCATGACGGCGTGTGCTGACCGGCTGTCGCGGGCGCAGGTCGTGGCGTACCAGCAGGCCACCGTGCGCATCATGAGTGCGTGGTACCGGGTGCGCGTTTTCAAAGAGGACGTCACCATCCTCAGCCTCCCCGGCATCTGCGGAGGTGACTGGGGCGCCAATCCCGGCCCAGGGAAGGGTGTGGGGTGAGGCGACTGCAGCGGCTGCGCACGCGCTTAGTGACTGAGCGGGTCCGGGCACACCTGCCAGGCCCCATCCACCCACCCCGCGTCTGGCACCCGCACCGTTCCCAGGCGCGCTGCAGCTGTGCCTGCAGGTGGGGGCCGCCATAATCGTCGGCCTGGAGATAGCCAAGTGGATGATCCCAACGTATACCGCCCGCGTCCGCGTGTTTCTCAGCGCTTCCGGTGGGGGCAGCGGCGGGGGAGCGGCGGCGCTGGGCCCGCCGGGCGGCCGCGGCGGCCCCGGCGGCCGCCCGCTGCGCGCCGCACCCCAGGCATCGTCGACCGGCGGCGTCGCCGCCTCGACGGCCGCCTCGTCACCCGTGGTGACGCGCGCCGCGGTGCAGCGGCTGGTGCTGCTGAGCGGCAGCGGCAGCGGCAGCGGCAGCGGCAGCGGAGCGGGCGCGGGCGCGGGCGCGGGCGTGGCGGCGGGGGCGCGGAGCGGGCGCGCGAGGACGGTCAAGGGGCGCCCCGTGCTGGACTCGCCGGTGGCACCGCCGGGGTGGCGCGCGCCCTCCAGCGAGGGCGGCGGGACGGAGGTGCTGTCGCTGAGCGGCGGCGGCGGGGGCGGGCAGCTGCCCCAGCCCACCGACGACGGCGCGGTCAGGGTGCAGCTGCGGCCGAAACCGGGGGACAAGTAGGGTGTAGGACAGCGGGTTGCAGAGGTGGTAACTAGCAGTAAAGGCTGCCGTGGGATCCGCCTGGGGGAGGCATGTGGGCATGTGCGTCGTCACCCGGAGCGGCGGGGCCCCATGCGGCAGACCCACATGGCGAGCTGCATTTCTGGGTGATTTGGAGATTGGGTTCCATTTGGATCACACCACACCGGCTCCATCCACGTCCACCCGCGGCCGGCCCCATCGCGAAAGTGTGACCCGGACCTGGTCGAGCCCTGCGCGCAGGCAGCCTGCGGCACGAGGCCAAAACCAAGGCGTCGCAGCACGGGAAGCGGCGCGCTGCAATACCCGGCACCGGCGCAGGTGGGGGCGGGCTGCGCCGTGAAGCTGAGAAGCGCGCAACCGGCGGCGCCGGCGCAGGCGCCACCACCGCCGCCGCCGCCCTCCGGCGCCAACAGCCCATCACAAAACCCTCCCCACCACCGCCGCCGCCGCCGCCGGCGTCACCGGTGTTGGCGCGCAGGTGGCACGCAGAGGAATGGGCCCCGGAGAGGTCAAACCCGGCAAGCTGCTGAAGATCGCAGACGCCTACGCTGTCGAGGAGAAACCTGGGACTCCGGTGGGCGGTGTCATTACGGTGCGCTCGATGGCGGATGCGTCCAGGTGCATATGAATGTGTGTGCGCCTTGTGTTCCAGCGCATCATCAGGCCGCATCGTAACCTGCAGCGCCGCCAAAAAACGCCCCAAACCAAACGCCCCAAGGTTCTTGCCCTGGCAGCCGCTGTCATCTACAGCGCCGTCCAAATCCACGAGTCGCTCCACCAGCCCTCCCAAGTGACATCGCTCACTGAATGGTCGGATACGCAGGTGAGCAGGGGCGGCAGGGTGGCCAGGGGGCAGGGCACTGGGCGGTGCCTTCAACTTCCCAACGCAGCCGGCTGGCAGCCAGATTCAAACCGTGCATTTCACGCGCAGGCCGCCCCCCAAACAACCGCCCAATCCCAGGGCCCCTTCCCGATGGTGATTCGCTGCGTCGCGGCCAACGGCTGCTACGTCTCAAACCGCCACAACGACGCGTACTCCAGCCACGGCGACAAGGTGCAGCAAAAGGGCTGCCTGTTCCTGGCTGAAGGGGAGGAGCAAGTGTTGAACATAACCTTCACCAAGAACCCCCTCAACGGCCTTACCGTTATCTGGGACCCCTCCACGCCGCCACCGCCGGGCTCGCCGCCGGGAACTGGGCTGGCGATTGGGGCGGATATGAACTGCCCGCCGCCCGCGTGCGCGTCGGGCGTGATGCCCATGTTTACGCCGGTGCTGGGAGGCTCTTACGTGAGTGGCTGTTTGTGGGGCGTTTGCGCTGCCGCGGGCTCTCGTTGCTTTTTTGGTGTGGTGGCAGGCTTGCTGGCTGACAAGGAGCATCCCGCAGCCTCCGGCCCCGACCGCCCCCCAACCCCCGCCGCACCCCCAGCTGGCCAACTACGTGCAGACGGCCAACGAAACCAGCCCCGTCGCGCCGCTGCGGCGCGAGTGGTTTGTCGACTTTGTGGCCCGCGACTCAACGGTCGACCCCGCCATGACGGCGTGCGCGGACAAGCTGTCGCCGGCGCAGGTCGCGGCGTATCACCAGGCCACCGTGCGCATCATGAGCGCTTGGTACCGGGTGCGCATCTATCGAGAGCACCTCACAATCCTCAGCCTTCCCGGCATCTGCGGAGGTGACAGGGGCGCAGGCGCGGGGGGAGGAAGCGGCGGAAACGCATGCGCGCAGGCACCGTGTACTGGCAGGCCCCGTGGGCCGCGTCCCGCCCACTGCAAACGCCTGTGCCTGGTGCCAACGCCGCTGCCGCCGCCTCCTGTCCCAGGTGCCTTGGAGCTGTGCCTTCAGGTGGGGGCCGCCGCCGTCATTGCCCTCGAGCTCGCCAAATGCCTGGTCCCAAGGCACGACGCCCGCGGCCGCGACTTCCTCGGCGCCTCTGGCGGAGAGGGCGGTGCTGGCTCCGTCGACCTGCAGCTGCGCAGGTAGGGGCCGCACGGTGCGAGGGAGCACAGCGTGGCCGGCCTCGAAAGTCGAGGTTGACCGCCACATGGCCCGCCGCCGCGCCGCCCCGAGCGCGCGTCCGCGGGACCTGGCGCGCCTGATCGCGTCTGAAGCATTCAAACCACCCCTTCCACGTGCATATGCGCCACGCCGCGCTTGCGGCAGCCCAGCGGCGGGCCGTGACACCCGCTGCCGTTCAAGTCTTCCGCGCTCCTCCCCGTCCATTCACGAATAACCGATCGGGCGATATCGAGTAAAAACGGGACCGCAACCCGGTGCCAGCTCGCGCGCCAGGCGGTTTTGGCGAGCTCGGCAGCACCGCGCGCCCGCAGCCGGCAGCGAGCCACGCAAATGAAGGTCACGCGGGGCTGCATCCTCCGCGCCCCCGGACGCCGCACATAGCCGCGCAGGCCCTCGGGCTCAGGGGGAGCAGAGTCTGCAACAGGCCCGGCAGCAGCGCGCACCGCGTTTCCAGCGGTCTCCTGTTGTTGGAGGAACCAGGGATCGCTTCCGGACGCCAGCGGAGGCCGCGCAAACCGCGGCAGGGGCCGTGCTCGGCGCGGCGCGTGCGCGAGCGGCACGCCGGGGCGCAGCGCGCGCTCCAGGACGCCGCGCCCCCCCCGCCCGCGCGAGGGCCAGCCGGCGATCGCCCCGCCCAACTCCCGGCGCCGCCGCCGCGATGAAGAAATGGTTCAAGCGGCGCGGCAAGGACGGCAAGCAGCCGCCCGAGCCCGGCGCGCCGCCGCGG
Organism: Raphidocelis subcapitata; assembly: GCA_003203535.1. Classification (NCBI taxonomy): domain Eukaryota; kingdom Viridiplantae; phylum Chlorophyta; class Chlorophyceae; order Sphaeropleales; family Selenastraceae; genus Raphidocelis; species Raphidocelis subcapitata. The sequence goes on along the minus strand of BDRX01000132.1, from coordinate 114,957 downwards.
CGCACGTCGGCGCCGCGGTCCGAGTCGGGGTCTGACTACACCGACGGCGATGACGAGCCCGTCCACGACTTTGAGCTCGCCCAGGAGGACTACCTGGTCAGCGTGGCGCTGGCCACCAGCGCCAACGAGTACCAGCGCAACGGCGGCGGCGCGGGCGGCGGGTTTCCGCTGGCGATGGGCGCTGCGGGCGCGCTGGAGCTGTCGCGCAAGTACTGGGCCACCTGCAGGTGCGGCGCGCATGCGGGGCCCGCGTGCGCGCATGCGCGGGGGGCTGCGCGCACGCCAGCGCGGGCGTGCGCAGCGCTGGGTGCGGCCTTTTCCGCCCCGCAGAGCCCCAGCCCCCCGGCTCCCCCCAACCCCGCGCGCCCGCGCCCCCGCCCCGCCCCGCCCGCCGCCAGGCTGTCCTCCCGCGACGCCGTCGTGGACGGCTTCTACGACGTGGTGGGCGACTTCCCAGAGATCGTGGAGCGCGACGAGTTCCCCACGCTCGCGGCGCTGCGGCACGTGCAGCTGTTTGAGGGCGACCCCCGCGAGGTGCTGCTCGTGAACCGGCTCGTGGACGAGGGGCTGTGCCGCGTGGAGGTGGAGGCGGAGGAGGCGGCCGCGCAGGTCTCGCCGTTTGGGGAGGGCGCGCGCGTGCAGGCGCTGGCCAGCCTCGTCGCGGACCGCCTCGGCGGGCCCTACGCGTCGCCCGAGCGGCTGGCGCGCGCGCACCGCGACGCGAGCGCGGCGGTCAAGGCCGGCGGCCGCAGCGTGATCGTGCCGCTGGGGCAGCTGCGCGTGGGCACCAGCCGGCACCGCGCGCTGCTGTTCAAGGTCCTCGCCGAGTCGCTGGGTATCGGCTGCGTGCTGCTGCGCGGCCAGCAGTACGTCGGCGGCGACGACGAGGCGGCCGTTGTGGTGCGGCTGGAGGGGCAGGAGTGGCAGATCGACCTGGTGGGGGAGCCGGGCCGGCTGCTGCCGACGGCGGTGCAGCAGGGCTCAACCCTCGGCAGCGCGGCGCTCGGGCAGCTGGGGCAGCAGCAGCAGCACTACGGCACCGCCGGCGGCCGCGCCGGCGTGACGGTGCCGATGCCGGCGTCGACGTCGGCGCCCGGCGGCCGCGCGCCCCGGCCGCCGGCGGGCGGCGGGCGGCAGCGCGCGCCGGGCGCGAGCAGCGGCGACCTAATCAGCCTGAACGAGCCGGGCGAGGGCTCGAGCGCGCTGAGCCGCCATGCGTCGAGCAGCGTGCTCAGCCAGGTCAGCGGCATGCCGTCGCTCACGCTGTCCGACGACGGCGCGCTCGGGCAGAGCCCCGGGGCCGGCGGCGGCGGCGTGCCGGCCCCCGCGCCGCAGCGGCCGCGGCAGCAGCAGCAGCAGCAGGCCGGCGGCGCGGGCCCGAGCCGCAACGGCGGCGGGGCCGCGCAGGCGCGCGGCGGCTACATCGAGTCGCCGCAGCCGCAGCCCAACATGACCTTTGACGTCAATCACGCCGGCGCTTGGGAGATCGACCCCGCTGAGATCACGCTGGGCCCGCGCATCGGAATCGGCAGCTACGGAGAGGTCTACAAGGTGGGTGGAGGGGGGCTGGGGGGCTTGGGGGCGCTTGCCCTTGGGAGGGGGGTTTGGGGCGCTGGTCCTGCGCTTGGGACGGGGCTTTAAGGGGGGCTGGGCGGCGGCTGGCGGTGCCGGGGCGTGCAGCACTGGCGGCCGCTCGCCGCCGCGTTGGCGCCCGGCTGCCGCCGCCGCCTGTTGCTGCTGGCGCGCCCTGGGCGGCGGCAAGGCGCGCGCCGGGGACGCAGAGGCTGAAAATCGCGTTCATGCCCCCCCTCGCGCAGGGCTCGTGGCGCGGCACCGAGGTCGCGGTCAAGCGCTTCCTGGAGCAGAACCTTTCCCCCCAGCTGGTCCAGGAGTTCAAGGACGAGGTGGACATCATGGCGCGCCTCCGCCACCCCAACGTGGTGCTGTTCATGGGCGCCGTCACGCGCCCCAACCAGCTGGCGATCGTGACGCAGTTCATCCCGCGCGGCAGCCTGTACCGCCTGCTGCACCGCGCGCGGGCGGACCTGGACCCGCGGCGGCGGCTGCAGATGGCGCTGGACATCGCCCGAGGTGGGGGGTGGGACGCTTGGCGCGCGTGCGCCCCTCTGGGCATGTGTTGGCGGGGGCTGAAGCGCACACGGTGCCGCCAGTTTGGCAGGCCCGCCAAGCAGCACCAGGCACGGCATTGGCTGTGTCCGGCAAAGCAGTGCGTGCGCGCACAGGACGCGGGCTCCCAGCCCGGCCGCCGACACCAAAACCGCCCCAATCCGCCTTCCACACCCGCCCAGGCATGAATTACCTGCACAGCAGCAGGCCCGCCATTGTGCACCGCGACCTCAAATCGCCAAACCTGCTGGTGGACCGCGACTGGACCGTCAAGGTGCGGCTGCGCGCTGCGTTTTTTGGGGGGAGCAGCTTGACGGGCAAGCGTGTGGCGTGCTTTGACCGCTGGGGCAGCGGCAGCACGTGCGCGCCCTTCAGCGCTTCCAAACTCATCGCTGCCTGCCTCACACGCCTGCCAAACACTCCCCGCGCCCTACCCGCCCCCTCAGGTCTGCGACTTTGGCCTGTCTCGGGTCAAGTCCACCACCTTCCTCACCTCCCGCTCCCACGGCGGCACGCCCGAGTGGATGGCGCCCGAGATCCTGCGCAACGAGCCCTCGGACGAAAAGTGCGACGTCTACTCCTACGGCGTGGTGCTCTACGAGCTGGTGACCGGCCTGGAGCCGTGGCACAGCCTCAACCCGATGCAGGTGGTCGGCGCCGTGGGCTTTGCCGGCCAGCGGCTGCAGCTGCCCGCAGACCTCGAGCCCGCGGTCGCGCGCATCATCCTGGCGTGCTGGAAGACCAACAGCCGGGACCGGCCCAGCTTTGGGGAGGTGCTGGACATGCTGCGGCCGCTCAAGGAGCTGCCCATATGCGGCCCCGCGGCCGACGCGGCCGTCGCCGCGGCGGGCGCCGGCGTCGGCGCGCCGGCCGCGGACGCCGACGGCGTCGGTGACGCCGAGGTGGAGCCCGCCACCGAGCCGGTGACGGACGTGGGCACGAGCTCGGGGCCGGGCGCGGCGGCGGAGGGCGGCGCGGCGGGCCGGGCGGCGGCGGCCCAGGCGGATGCGACCACGGCGGCGGCTGCTGCTGCGGCGGCTGCGGCGGCGGCGCTGCCGCCGAGCGCGGTCGCGGGCCTGCCCAACGTGGCGCCCCCCGCGCCGCCGGCGGTCGTGGCTGCTGGCGGCGGCGGCGGCGGCGGCGGGGGCCAGCAGTGGCAGTGAGCAGCGTTTATAGCGGGCCCCGCCCTTTGGTTTTCTCCTCCCCTTTGCGCCCCGTCCCGTTCGCATCCGCAGGTCCCTTGCGCCAGGGTGCACCGCCGCCCCGGCTGCCCTCATTGATTCCTGCCCGACGCTTCCCTCGACCCCCCCTTGTTCCCCTTGTGCCCCGCAAAACTGCGCCGAGCGCGCGGTTGCGGTCGCGGCTTGGTGGCGCCGCTCGCTAAACACACCAGTCACGAAACACACACGCTTCAAGGCACTGTGTGCCCCTGTTACGATTTTGGAAGAGAGCGGGTGGCGGCAAAGGCAGCGAGCCGGCGGGCGTTCAATCCGCGGCTCGCCAGTCGGCACAGCACTCGCAGCACTGCAGCGGCGGGTGCCGACGCGGTGCCGGACGCCAAAAGGAGGGCCTCGGCGCGTCGGGCCGCCCATACAGGATCCCCCGCGCGCTGGCATTGCCGCCTGCTTGCCATGGGAGGCCCACACCCCTGCAGCTAGTGGCGCGCCCGATCGATCTGGCGCGCGGGACCCAATGGAGCGCCCTCCCTGCAGGCCGCTGGCCTTGCACTCTACTGACCCGTCTCCTTCCATCAACTTTGGCCTCACCGTGGAGCCGGACGCCGATCACACGGAGCTTCCGGCCCCGGACGCGGGCCTCGCGGTCGACGCCGCGACGCTGCAGGCCGTAGCGGAGGCCCTGGCCGCCACCGACGTGTCATACCTGTAAGTCACGACCGTATGCGCTGTTTCAGAGCACGCAACGCGGCCCGGACGGCGCGGCCGCCCCGTTTCGCCGCCACCCCGAGCCGACGCGCGTGCTGCCCGCGCTGCCGCCCGCCCCGCCTCGCGCCCACCCCCGCAGGCAGCCGAGGATCCCGGCGGCCCCTTACCAGCCCGCCCCCGGGTCCCTGGAGGCAAAGCTGCTCGCCATCAAGCCGGCGGCCCTGGCCGTAGAGGCCGCAGGTGCGTGCGCCGCTGCGGATTGCGGCCCCTCCGGTCTGCCGCACTTGGCCGGCCGGTCTGGGCATGCCATGCCCGCATGCGGCGCTGCATGCTTACCCAAGCAGCCTGTCATGCGCTTGACGCCGGCATGCGCGCCCCCGGCCACCCTGCGCGCCCATGCAGCTGCAGGTCATCAGCACCACGTGCAGGCGCATGCGGCGCCGCCGCCGCGGCCGGCAGCTGCTGCGGAGGAGGAGGAGCAGGAGGAGAACGCGCAGCCAGCGCGGCAGCCAAAGCGCAAGGGCAGGGCGTCCAAGCAATCGCACAAGCAGCAGCAGAACCAGCAGCAGCAGCAGCAGCAGCAGCAGCAGCAGCAGCAGCAGCAGCAGCAGCAGCAGCAGCAGCAGCCGGAGCACGAGCAAGTGCCGGGCGCAGACGGCGAGGCCAACGGCGAGGCGGCACAGCACAGCCCAGAGGCTCCCGCTGCGGCGCTGCGGCGGCTGATTTCTGACAGCGAGCGGCAAACTCAGGCAGAGCAGCAGGTGCGGTTGTGGCGCGATGGTCTGCATGGTCGTGTGGCATGTATGCTGCACGCCTAGTGTTTGATTAATCACCCTGCTGCCGCACACCCTCAAGCGCTGCGCATGCAGGCACCCCTGACCCCCCATTCCCCACGAACCTGCGCAGGGCTCGCCGCTGCGCAAGCGCAAGCGCCCCTCTGCGGCCGCGGCTGTGGTTGCGCAGGAGGAGTTTGTGGGGCGCGGCGTCGACGCGGAGAAGGCCGCGGGTGAGGCCGCCGCACGCCCCCCCTGCCCTGCCGTTGCGTTCAGTGGCCCGCTGCGCACCTACAAGCCTGCAAGCCTGCCGTCCGCACTGCTCGCAAGCCCACACACCGCCAACGCGTGGTCCTCCGCCCCCCCCCTACCGCCGCGCGCAGCCGACGCCATCGAGGCGGTGGCCTCGTTCCTCGCAGATTACGAGCGCGCCGCCTCGGAGCGCCAGGCGGCCATTGAGGCGGGCGAGCAGGACGAGGACATGGAGGAGCCGCCAGAGGGGGGGGACGGCGGCGACGGCGGCGGCTGCGGCACCGACGCCGACGAGGCGGCGCCGCGCGATGTGGAGGGCGAGGAGGATGGCGACGAGGGGGCCCGCCGCGGCCGGCCGTCAAAGCGCGCCAAGCGGCAGGCGCAGGGCAAGCAGCAGGCCGGCGAGCAGGAGGAGAGGCGACCGCGGCTGCGGCGGCCGTTCCTGCCGCTGAGGTGGCTGCAGCGGCTGGGCGAGGCGCTGTCGCAGGCGCACGGCACCGGCGTGGTGGCGCGGATGGAGCAGGGGCAGCTGGCGGCGCTGCTGGCGGCGCTGAGGGGGCACGTGGAGCTCGGCGTTGACCGGGTCGTAGGCGACGACGACCAGGTGGGCAGAAAGGCGCGGGCAGCGGGGGATAAACCCACATGACTTGGCACGCACGCACGCGCGGCCTCCTGCGTTCCGCAGCGGGCACGACGTGCCCTGCCGACGGCGCGCATCGGGTTCGGCCGCTCGCCATTCAAGTTGCTGAAACGCTTGCGCCCTCGCCCCTGGCCCCTCCGCCGCAGCCCGGCGCTGCTGCCTACGATGCGGTCGCGTCCTCCCTCGAGGCCGCGGCCTGCTGCCTGCAGGTGCTGTCGTCCCCCGGTCTTCCGAGCCAGCTGTACCGCGAGGAGCTGGTGACGGCGCTGGTGACGCTGATCAAGTTCCACCTGCAGTACAACCTGCTGGTGATGTACGACGTGAAGTACCGCCGCCTGTACCGCCCCAGCAGCATGTCCATGGACAGCATGGATGCAGAGGTGAGCTGGGGTCCAGCCGGCACGCAGAGGCATGTCTGTTTTGGGGGGTCTGGATTTGCTGGGTATGACCTGTGTCGCCCTCTCATCGGGATGCAACGGCCTGGCTTGGCCTGCGCCGTTTCATGGACGCCGTGCGTAAACCTTCTCACCGCCTGTGTTGCGGCTGCCGCCTGCGCAGGATGACAAGAGCAAGGGCAAGAGGAAGCCCAAGCTGGAGCGCTCGGGCTCGAGCATCAAGTGAGCTTTTGGGGCGGCTGCGTCGGTCGGCTGAACCATAGCCTCATAGGGGGGAGGGCCGGGCCGCCTTGCGCGTGCTTCACCCGCTGCTGGGCGCCGCCGCCTGGACCCTCAACCCCCGTCTCCCCACCGCCCGCGGCGCAGGGCGCCGCGCGCCCTGCTGGCCCTGCAGGCGCGGGTCGAGCTGCTGCTGTCGCTGCTGGCGCGCACCCTCGGCCACTGCCGCTGCGAGGCGGAGCTGCTGCTGCCGCTGGGGCGCGTCGCGATGCAGATGCTGCCGCTGGAGGGCGGCGGCGAGGCGCTCGCGCTGCTGCAGCTGCAGGCCACGAGTGAGCGGGAGGCGGGGTGAACCCTGCTGTTTTGCTTCCGATTGTGCGCGCGGATCGATACCACCTCTTGGCGTGTTGTACCCCTGAACCCCTGAACCCTGACCCCTGAAGCCCCCCCCCCCCCCCCCCCGCCGCGCCCGCCAGACCTGGTCGCCGCGCTGTTCCGCCATTACCCCGGCCACCGCGGCGCGCTGATGGGGGACTTCCTGACCCACGTGGTCGGCCAGCTCGGCGCCGCCGGCCGCGCGCCGCCGCGGCCCGTCATCGCGGGCGGCGCCGCGGGGCAGGCGCAGGTCTGCGTGCAGGTCGCGAGCGCGGCGGTGGTGCGCATGGTGCAGGTGCGTGGGCTGCGCCCCGGGTTGCTGGCTGTTATTTGGGGGTTATGAGTGGCATGCCCGCAGCCAGCTCAAGCGGCACTGCGTGCATCAGTCAGGGCTCAGAACATGAATGCTCAGAATATGAATGCCGCTGCTAAACATGCTCGCTGCCCGCCTTTGCAGGAGAGCGTCACGCTGCCGCCGCTCGACGCGCCGCCGGACGCGGTGCGCGCCTGCTACAGCGCCGCCGCGGTGTGGGCGGGCGCCTTTTGGGACGGCGTGTTTGACCAGCTGCCGGCGGCGCGCGCTGCGAAGAGCGACAGCGCGCACGACACGCGCGCCGTGGTGGAGGCGCTGCTCTCAGGTGAGGGATGGGCGCACCTCACCGTGCTTATCAAAAGGGGCGTTGGAATCGTGCATCGCCGTTTGGTTTAGTAGCTGTGCCGCACCCGTGCCATGCATGCCCATGCTGCCAGTGCTTGCCATCCCTGGGCCCCTGGCGCCACGCTTGCGTGCATTCTCCAATGCACGAATGCAACCTGCCTCGCCCCACACCAGATCTGCTGGCCCTGCAGTGCCTGCCCGAGTGGCCGGCCGCCAACGTGCTGCTGCGCCTCTTTGCCAAGGCGCTCTCTGGGCCCAAGGTGCGGCGGCGCAGCACCGCCTTGCGTCTGGACTGGCTGCTGCCCGGCCGCAGCAGCTGCCCGAGCAGAATCCCCTGCTGTCTCTGCCCTCTCCTCTCTCTAAGCGTGTGCGTGTGCACGCAAACACCACTGCGCCGTCCCGTAGGGCCTGCAGCACTCTGACACGGGCGTCAAGGCTCTGTGCGTCGACTTCACAGGCCACCTGGTCAAGGGGCTGTGCGAGGAGGCGCTGGTGGTGCGCAGCCCTTGAAACGATCGGATTTTTCAGTAGGCCAGGCTGCTAGTTTGCGGCTGCAGAGGGGCAGGGGGCACTGTATTGCCTCCCGTGCGGCAGCAAACGCTCTTGGCGCACCTCTGGGCCTGAGCCTCCCTTCTCGGCGCCCGCTCCCCCCCTCCCCTCCGCACCAGGCCGACCAGCAGGCCAAGTGGGTGGACGACCTGGCGGGGCTGGTGGAAATGGAGCAGAGGGGGCGGCGCAGCAAGCGGCGAGGTGCGGCGCCGGCACTGTTGAGCGCGCGCGCCGTGCTTGCAGCGCCTCGATGGCAGGGCCTCCTCCTTCCACCTGCAAGCGCCTGCCCGGTCACGCAGCGTGCTGAGCTGGTTAGCGGTCCTGGAAGCTGCGGGCGGCATTGGAGTGCGCAGCACACCTTCATAACTGCCCGCCGCCACCCGTTCCCGCAGCCACGAGTGACACCGGTGACGAGGACACAGAGGCGCTGCCGCCCCACGACGATGGCGACGACGACCCCGAATCCGCGGCGGCCCGCCGCTCCGCCACGCTGCAGCGCATACTTCTGGAGTCAATGGGCGCGTGGCCCCACGCCGCCCCTGCCGCCGGCGGCGGCGCGGACGGCGACGCCGACGCCGACGGCGGCGCGGCCGGCGGCGTGGCGGGGGCGCGGCGGTTCCTGGCGTGCCAGATGCTGCACGATGCGCTGCTCGCCGCGGCCCGCCGCGCGCCGCAGCTGCGACGCAAGGGCAGCGGCGGCGCCGGCACGGGGGAGGTGTCGGTTGAGGAGGTGTCGGCGCTGCTGGTGGCGCACCGCTCCATGCTGGACGCCAGGGGGGGCGGCCTGCTGGCTGAGATCTGCGCGCAGGGTAAGCGCGCGTTTCGAGGGGCGCAGGGGGCAGGGCGAGTGATGCAGGGAGCCCACTGCGGTTGGTCAATGCCTGTCCTGTGCAGCGGAGTGTGCTTACCCCGTTTTCTGCTTAGCTCCGGAACCCTCAGCCAACACCCCCGCCCCCAATCTCCCGCAGACGGCACCCCCCTCACGCTGGACGCGTCCCAGGGGGCCCGCGTGGCGCGGCGCCTGGTGGTGGACGGCCCCCTCGGTGCGGGGCGCGCCACGATGCTGGGCTGGCTGGTTGATGCCGGCAACCGGCAGCGGCAGGACGCCAACGCGGCGCAGGTGCGTGGGCGGCGGCCAAGGGTTGGGAGCTCGGCGGCTAATGCTTGTCGAGGGGTTGTTGTCTCGCCCCGCCGTGGGCAGCGGGGGTCTTGTGTACCTGCCCCCGACGGCCTGCTGCACGCAGGTGAGTCTGCTGCGTCAGCCCATGAACTCCCCCATGCCTAATCCCCCCACCCCACCCAGCCCCGCGCAGGTGCGCGCCAAGGCGGTCAAGTGCATCGGCGCCGCCGCTGAGGTCGACCCCCGCGTGCTGGGCATGGCCGAGGTGCAGCGCGGCGTGGCCACGGCGCTGCAGGTGCGCGCAATCCACGCCCGGGACTTTGCAGACGCGGGCGCGTCCGGCGGGCCTGGCCCCTCGCCCGCGCCGCTTGATGGCATGCGCTTCGAGGCCGGCCAAGTGCTTCGCCCGCGCCAGCAGGACTGGCATGGCATGCGCCCCTCCCCGCGAGCGCGCCCGCTAACTCCCCCCAACCCCCCCCCCCAACCCCCTCCCCCCCACCCCCCAACCCACCCACCCCACCCCCCGCCAGGACGACGGCGTGTCTGTGCGGGAGGCGGCGGTGGAGCTGCTGGCGCGCCACATTGTGTCGGACCCCGCGCTGGCGGAGGACTATTTTGAGGTGCTCGCGGACGCCAGCAGGGTGAGCGCAGCGCCGCGCAGCGCAGCGCAGCGCAGCGCAGCGCAGCGCAGCGCAGCGCAGCGCTGTGCATCGCCGTGTCGTGCCGCGCCGTGCCGTGCAGCGCCGCACTGCGCAGTGCCGCACCGCGCCGCGCCGCGCAGCGCAGCGCAGCGCGACTGGCAGCGGAGGTCATTGCCCAGGGCAGTGCTTTTGGGCCGCGCGCCGCAAAGCCCACAGCCGCAATGGAACGCCCCCCCCCTCCCCCGGGCAACTGCCGCCGCGGCCAGGACTCTGGCGTTTCCGTCCGCAAGCGCGCCGTCCGCGCGCTGTGGGAGTGCTGCGCGCGCTGCCCCGGCTTCACGCGGCGCACCGACGCGGTCGTGGCGATCCTGCAGAGGTGCGGTGGTTAGGGGCGGTTTTCTTCGCGCTGGCCCTGGCGTCGGCGGCGTGCCAAGCACTAGCCAAGCACTTTTCAGCCGTGCGCGTCTTTGCGCTACCGCCATAGCGCACCCCAACGCAAAACACGCCTGCTGACGCACACACGCGCGCACATGGGAACGCAACAGGGTGGCCGACCCCGAGGAGACGATGCGGCAGCTGGTGACGCGGCTCTGCGCCGACATGTGGTTCGCGCCCGGCGCGACCGGCGAGGAGGTGGGCCTCTTTCTTTGGGGGCATGCGGGGAGGGGGAAGGACGCCTATGATGCCAGCGGCCCTCCAGGGGTGGGTTTTGCGAGCCGCTTTGATTGCGTGCCGCTTGGACTGCCTGGAATCAGGAATGCAGAGGGGAGGCGTGCGCAGTCCCCATGCCAGGAGTGAGCGGGCTGCGTCCGACCCTGCAACCCGCGGCCCCGGCCGTTCCCCCCAAACAGGTCGGCGGCGCGCGCGCCTCGGTCGGCGCCGCGCAGTGCGCATCGGAGCTGGCCCGGGTGGCCCTCGCGGTGTACGAGGCGGGCGGCAAAGCCATCCACGTGCCGCTGCCGGGGGACCATCCTCTGATCGCCGTCATCGCCTCGGCCCTCGACGAGCCCTCCGGCGGCGGCCGCGGCGGCGGCGCGGCGGGCGCGGCGGCGGTGCAGGCGGTGCGGAGGGGCGCGGCGGGGGTGGTGGACGCGCTGCTCGAGCAACTCGTGCAGCTGCAGGGCGCCGACGACGGCGGCGGCGAGGGCGGCGACGCCGCCGCGGAGCGCTTTGGCCGCCTGCTCGCGCTGCACGCGCTGTCGGCCGCGGACCCCTCCCTCGCCGCTCCCGAGCGCGACCCCCAGCGCCTGGTGCGCGCGCTGGCGCCGTACGCGACGCTGCCAGACCCAGAGGCGCTGAAGCGGCAGTCGCCGGGTGAGCTGGGGTTTTGGCGGGGCCGCGCGCCCGCCGCGCCTGCGCTGGAAGGCTTGACCGCGGCACGGCTCTCGGCGCACGTCTCGCAACAGCCACGCCGCCCTGCTTGACCTGCTCTCCTCCCCTACTGAAGGGCGCACGACTCACGGGCCCGTAAACCCCAAGCCGAACCCAAACCCAACCCTGAACAGACGAGCTGCGCCGCGGCGCAGAGGAGCTGCTGTGCCTGCTGGCTGTGCTGCAGGCCGGCGCGGGGCAGCTGCGCGCGCTGGCCGCGGCGGTGGCGGGGCAGCTGACGCGCGATCTGTCGGCCATAACCTCCAAGCACATGTTCATGCAGGCGAGTCATGGCGTTGGCAAAGGGCTCGTCCGCTCAACGCACAGCACAGCTGTGGGGGCGCTCAAGTGCCTGCTGAGGCGGTTTCGTGAAACCGCTCTCAACATAGCAGCGATCCGGTCGCCATGGGGCACGGCCACTCAAAACATACTCTCTGCGTTCCGCCCCCCTCCCACCGCCACCCCCAGGTGGTGTCGCTCGCGGCCTCCACGCTGTGCGGCCTGTCCCGCCTGGACGCCTCTGTCAGCACCATCGTCGGGGTGATGGCGCGCCGCATGTGCGACGTCGTGGAGTTGGGCCTGGCGCCCGGCGGCGGCGCGCAGCCGCGCGCCAAGGCGCAGGTGGCGACTCAGATGCCCAGGTGCGCGCGCGCGCGCGCGCTCTTTTTGCGGCGCCGAACCAGCGGCGGCTGCGCTCCGCGCCGCGCGGCGCCCGCTCTGCGCCGTGGCCACTGCCCACCACCGGCCCGAGGGAGGGGCGCTGCCGCCCTCGGGCGCGGCGCGGAGCCGGCCCGCCAACATAAGCACCCCTCGGGGCCGCGCCGGCGGCCGCGCCGACGGTCAAACGACACCGGCCCCCTATCACCGCAGAGTGCTGTTCCTGCTGGGCCAGCTGTGCCGCCACGGCGCAGACCTTCTGGACGACGCCGGCGCGGCCGCCGCGGGGTCCGGGGAGCAGTCCGGGCCCGTGCCCCCCACGTCTGCGGCGTGCCTGGACCTGCTGCAGCGCGTGTGGAGGGACAAGGCGCTGGGGCCAAAGGTGCTGGACACGGCGCTGCAGGTGTGCTGCCTCCCCTGGGGCTTTTTCAATTGTGCAGCGAAGTGCCAAAGCAGCAGCCGTGCGTGCGCCCGTTCCGCAGCTGCGCGGCGCTGCTATGGCTGCTGCAAACTTGCCTCGCACGGCGCATGCCTAGCCTGCCAACCGCCTGAGCCCCCTCCCCCAAACCCCACAACAAACCCTAATGCGCCCCCAAAGGCCATGGGCATGCTCTTCATAGCGCGCCCCAGCCTCATCCTGGCAGAGGGCTCCAGCGCGGCGGACGTGTACCGAGAGGCGCTGCACGGCGGAGGGGGGCCGGCCATGCGGGCGCGCGTGCTGACCAACCTCGCAGAGCTGCTGAGGTGCGGGCCGGGCCCGAGCCGCTGGCATCTTCGCTGCCGCCTTTTTTGGTTTGCTGCGGCCTTGCGGGGGTTTTAAAGGGGGAAAGGGCTGTTTTGCTTGCGAAGAAAAGGCATTGGCTTTTCGCAGCCAGCTGCCAAGTTGAACTGTGTCGGTGTGCGTGCGTGGTTTTATGCAGCAGAGCAAACCGCGGCAAAGTAAACCCCGGCAAAACCTCCCAACCCCAACCCAGGTCGGACGAGGAGACGCTGGTCGCGAGCCAAAAAGCGGCGGAGGCCGCCTCTGCGGCCGCCCAGATCGCGTCGACGCTGCCCGCGGCGCCGCGCGCGGCGCTGCCGCGGCAGAACGGCGAGGGAGACGGGGGGCACCTCAGCAGCGGGCTCCTGCAGGTGCGGCGGGGGGCGGCCTGCCTTTGGTCGGCGTTGGCTCCAGAGCTGGCCGGTGTTTGGCCAGATTGCGGCACGCCACAGCGCGTCAGTTAGCGGGCGCTGCTGCTGGCCTGGGTGGCAGCATGCCAGCCGCCAGCGCAGTAGCCTGCACATCGACCGCTGCACGAGCCTGGACGGCTGCGCCTGATACTGAACAAACCCCCCCAAACGCTTGCAGGGCATGTGGAGCGATGTGCTGGCACTCGCCGTCGAGACGCCGCCCCCCGCCACCGCCGCCGCCGCCGCCGCGCCCTCGCCGCCCCGCACCCCCGGCGCCGCGCCCGACGCCGCCGCCGCGGCGCTGCGGCGGCGCGCGCTGGAGCTGGTGGAGGTCGTGCTGAGGGGCGGCCACGTGGCGCCCTGGACGGCGGTCGCGCCGCTCGTCGCGCTGTGCACGGACCCAGCCCCAGACACCCGCGGCCGCGCGCTGCGCGTGCTGCGCACCACCCACGCCAAGTACCCGGATTTCGTTTCCGACCGCCTGGCGCCGGCCGGCGTGGCGGAGGCTTGGGGCCTGCACCGGCGGCTGTGGGAGGCGGCGCACCCGGGCGTGCCCGCGCCGGCGGCGCCGAGGGCGGAGGCGCTGCAGGGGCTGGGAGAGGTTTACGGGGAGCTCGTGCAGGCGCGTGGTTACCTTTTGCTTCTTGAAAGCGGCACCTTTGGGTCGTCGTTTGGGGGGCTGGCTCCTGCCTGGCACCGCCGGCGCGGCGCGTGCGCGCGTGCACCAGCAGCCCTTGCAGAAACGCAGGCACGGCGGTTTCCGAGCGCACTGAAAACCCCCCGCTGGTGAACTGTCGGCGCGTGACATAGCCCTCTGTTAAAGCGGCCGCCCAACCACCCGCGAATCCCCGCAGAACGACAACAAGCTCAAAGCCCGGTTCCTGCACAAGCTGCTGGCCCCCTTTGGAGAGCTGGCATCCGCCGCCGCCGCTGCCGGCCCCGCCGCCGCCCCGGCCGCCGCCGCGCTCACCCCCGGCCTGCCGCCGGCGCGCGCGCGCGGCAGCGCCGCGGCGGCTCGGCGCGCGTCCGCGCCGGCGGCGCTCGAGGCCGGGGCCGCGGCGGGCGGGGGCGGGCTGGCGGACCCCTCGCTGCTCGCGTTCTGCGCGCACGTCGCGGCCGCGCTACCGCTGCGGCGCGCGGACGAGCCGCTGCTGCTGATTCATCACGTAAACGACTCCCTCCGCCGCCACGCGGGCGGGACGCTGGAGCGGCTGCGGGTGGCGCTGCTCCGCGCCGGGCTCCGGGCGCGGCTGCTGGCGGCGGCCAAGGGGGCGCTGGACGAGGAGGATCTCGAGATTGAGGGCCAGTCGGGAGATGGAGGGGCGGCCGGAGATCTTCAGCAGCAGCAGCGCCACCGGCCATCTGGCGGCGGCCAGGGCGCGGCCGCGGCAGCCCTGCCGCCGCGCGGCGAGCTGCGCGCGGCGGCGTCGGCGGCGCTCGGCGTTGCGACGCTGCTGGTGCTGAAGCAGTACCTAATGGCGGCCTATTGGCTGGGCGAGGACCGGGTGGCGGGCTTTGCGCCAAAGGGCGAGCGCAAGCGCGCGGAGGAGAAGGCGCCGGTGGCGCGCAGCCAAAAGGTGGGGGCGGGAGCGGGGGCGCGCGCACGCCGTTTGGCCGGGCCGGCGGCTCTGGGCTCGGGGGCTTTGGGGCGCTGAGGGCGCGAGCTCACGGCCCGCACAACCTTGAACCCTTCTCACGCTGATCAGACACTCCGCGCACCGCAAAACCGCGCGCGTGCAGGTGTCGTTTGGGCTGTCGGTGCTCAACCCCCTCTGCCTGCAGGACGCCACCGGCGACCTGCTGGCAGACCTTTTCCTGACCCTCAAGGTGCGCAAAAAGGGGGTTGAAAACTTTGACCCAGATACCGCTTGGAGGCTGGGCCTCAGCTCTGGCACCTAGCGCCGGCCCGTAGACTCCCGAGGCCTGGCGTGCCGCGTGCGCTGGGTCACAACAAAACGAAACGGCACCAAAGACCGCCGCAACAAGTACAAACCCGCTCCCCCAATCCCCCAAACCAAACCGCAGGCCCTTATGGAATCGGACGCCACCTGCCGCGCCATCGCCGCCGGCGAACCGGAGGACCTGCCCGCCTCACTGCCCGCCGACGGCGGCGACGGCGCGTCGACGGATGACGACGGCGGCGAGGGGGGCACGCCCGGGGACGGCGCCGGCCGGGCGCGCGCGGGCCGAGGCGGCGGCGGCGGCGGCGGGGAGGGCGGGACGCCCGGCAGCGGCAAGCCGGGCCGCGGCCTGGTGGTGTTCAGCGCCGACCCCCGCCGCCCTCCGCGCGGCGGCGGCGGCCGCGGCGGCGGCGGCGGCCGCAGCAAGGGCTCGGCAGCGGCGCGCGGCGGCGGCGGCGGCGGCAGCACGGCTGCGCGGGGTCGCGGCCGCGGGCGCGGCCAGAAGCGGCGGCGCAAGTATGACCTGAGCGATGACGAGGACGACGGTGGGGAGGCGGACGCCGGCGACGACGATGACTACAAACCCGCCAAGCAGCTTTTCTGACCGCTCGACTTCCTGCCCCCTTGACTCGCTTGCCGCAACCCTTTCACAGTGGGGGAAAGGCCCCCTCCGCCAAACCATGCAATGGCCTCCCTGTGGCGCCCGCACCGCTGTCTTGTGCATTCAGAGCGGCCGCCGCACCGCGCGGTTTGTGCGGACCTTTCTCCCCTTCAAATGCCTCTCGCAGCCGCAGGGCCCCAACCAATCCATTACGCCTGCGCCCAGAAATGGGAGTCCCGTGTTTGTTACACACAGCAAGTGTCCACTCACTTCAGCAGGCAGTCCGCCACAGCGGGGCTGCTGGTGGGGCGTCTGCACGCGGGCTGGACGGTGGGGCGCCAGCGTTGTGGCGGGGGGACGCGGCGCGGCTGCGCGCGTTGGCGTCCCTTATTGGTTGGATTGGGGGGGGGGGAAGTGCTCGGTGCGCGGCGGGTGCGCGCGCGCGGGGCGAGTGTGTGCGCAGGGCGCAGGCCCAGCGGGGTTGCAGTGTGCAGGGCAAGGCAGTTTTGATTCCTTGTGGGAGGGCTCGTCGGAGGAGGGTGAACACAGGAAGGGGGTGCAGCCAGCCATGAGAGGCAGCGCGCGCGGTGCAGGGCAGCAGCAGGGATTCGCCGATTCGAGCTAGTTTGGAAAACGTTGGTTGGAAAGCCCAAGTTGGTTGGGTTGGCAAGAAACAGGGGGCAGAACAGGCAAGGAAATTCTCTCTGGGGCGGGCAGGGCTCGGCACAGCCAAGCCCCTGCAGGCCCGCAAATCTAAAAAAGCGTGGGCTTTGAGCCCAGAGCGCGCGTGCACATGCTGCGGAGCCTGCGCCTGCCCTGGTGGGCGGCGCACAGAGAAGGGAAGTCCAGGGAGCAGGGCAAAGGCATGCGGGGGCCAAGGTGCACTTCGCAGGGGAATTCACAGAGAAAGCGTGTGCAAAAGTTAAGTTCAAAAGGTGCAAGGGGAAAGCGCCTGGCGGCGCAAAAAACTATTCAGCCGCGGCGGCGGCCGTGCATGGTGCCGAGCGCAAAGCCCGCCGCACCCAGCAGCAGCGCCTTGCCGGCGCGCACCGCGCGCCCGCGCCAAACGGCGCCGCGGCGCCGGCCGCCGCCGGCCTGCTGCGCCGGCAGCGCCTCGGCCGCCGGCTCAGGAGCCGCCTCGTTGCTGGGGGCGGCCTCGCTGCCAGAGGGGCCCCCCTCGAAGCCGTCGCTGGCCGGTGCTGCGGCCTCGCTTGCGCTGAGAGAAGGAGCGGCCTCAGAGGGCCCCTCCTCGCCGCCGGCCCCGGGCTGCTGCAGCCCCTCGCCTTCCACGGCTGGGGGCTCGCCGCTGCCGGCGGCGGGCCAAGGCACTGCCGAGCCCGCCGGCGCCGGGGCCTCGGCCTCGCTGTCATCCGGCACAGGCGCCGACGCATCGGCGGGGGGGCTGCCGTCGGCGCTCTCGCCGCCCGACGGCCCGGCCGCCGCGCTTGGCGGCGCATGCGGGCCGTCACCAGGCAGCATCGCGGGCACAACGGGCGCGGGCGCGGGCACGGGCGCAGGCACGGGCGCAGGCATGGGGATAACCACTGCCGCCGGCGCGGGCGCTGGGGGCGCCGGCGCGGGCGCTGGGGGCGGTGGGGGGGGCAGCTCCTCGATGACGGCGCTCGGCGCCGCCCGCGCCGCCGCGCCGGCCTCCAGCGCCATGCCGCGGCTGGGATCGCGCGCGCGCATGACGAACACCGCCTGCCGCAGCAGGGCCTCCTTCTGCTGCGCGCACTGGCGCCAAAACTCCAGCCGCCGGTGCAGCTCCCCCAGCTGGGGCTCCAGGCAGGCGGCGGCGGCGCCAAAGCCGACGGCGCGCATGGCGGTGCGCAGGATGGACATGATGCTGCCATAGTTGGCATAGTCAAGTCCCAGCAGCCAATCGGCCTGCTGGTGCACCACATCGCCCAGCGCCGCCAGCGCGTCGCCGCCGAGCCCCGCGCGGCAAAGCACGCCCGACACGGCCTGCAGCCGCAGGGCGTCAAACGCGGGGTTGGCCTGGGCAAAGGGCAGGGGGATGCCCTGCGTCGCGCACAGCACGTCGAGCGCGCCCATCAGGCCCTCGTGCGCCGGCCAGCCCTGCAGCTGGCAGCGCTGCATGACCAGGCGCAGCGCGAAGCCGGCGCCCTCCCGCATGAGCACGGCGTGGACTTGGGCCGTCTCGCGCGCCGCCTCATTCTCCCCCTCCGAGCCCAGGCACGGCTCCGCCCGCGGGCACAGGAGCGTGGCAATCAGCGCGGCGGCGGAGTAGTGGCTGTGGGTCACGCCCCCAGCGCCGTCCAGCGCGCATGCGGAGTGGGTCGGGGCCGCGACGGCGACGAGGGCCATCGCGTCCAGGGCGCCCTCACCCTGCAGCGCGCAGGACAGCAGGCCCAGCAGCTCGCCGCTGGCCACGCCCGCCCCCAGCGCGCCCAGCAGCTGCCGCGCGGCGGCGGGCGTCAGCGGGGCGCTGGCCTCGTCGGCCGCAGCGGCGCCGGCGGGGCAGAGCGCGCGCGCCGCGGCCAGCATCGGCTGCAGCTGCGCGCGGAAGGGCCCAAGCAGCAGGTCAACCAGCTGATCCTGGCTGCCCTTGAACATGATGTTGCACAGCTCCGGCGTCAGCGCCAGCCACTCGGGGCTGAACAGCGGCGGCAGCGGCTGCGGCTGCAGGGGCGCCTGCGGCAGCGGCAGCGGCGGCGGCGGCAGCGCACCGCCGTCGGCGCCCGCGGCCTGCTGATCGGGCAGGCCCGTCGCGGGCGCGGCAGGCAGCGCGGGCTCAACCGCTGCCGGCAGCGGCTGCGCCCCGGCCTCCGCGGCGCCGGCGCCGAGGGGGTTGGGCTGCGCGCTGCCGCCGGCCGCGGCGGCATCCTCGGCGCCGCTGCCGCCGCCGCTGGTGTCGCTGTCGCTGCGGAACGCGCGCGGCGCAAAGGCCGGCGGCTCGCACGGCGCGAGGGGCGTGTCGGGCGCCGCAGCGCCGCTGCCGCTGCCGCCGCTGCCGCTGCTGCCGCCGCTGGACGCCTTGCGCAGCTGGCGCAGCGATGGGGGTGCCGGCGCCTCAGACTCCACAGGGGCGCTGCGCTCGCCTTCGGCGGTGGGCACAGGCTCGTCGGCGGTGGGCGCGGGCTCGTCGGCGCTGGGCGCGAGGTTGGCCATGGGCTCGTTGGCGGTGGGCGCGGGCTCGTCGGCGCTGGGCGTGTCGGCGGGAACGGTCTGGGCGGCGGAGTTGAGCTCGTCCACAATATTGAGCGCCTGTTGGGTTCCGCGGGTTTGTTTCGGGGAGGAGGGGAGGAGGGTTGGTGCTGCGTTGGCGTGGGAGGCCGTCGCCCTGCGGAGCCCAGTTTGCGCGGCCCAAGCCCTCGGCGGCGCCAACGCTGCGCAGCAAGCCGCGCCGCGCGCGCCCGCGGCGGTGTCGGCCAACCCTTTTTGATCGGGCTGCGAGCTGCGGCCCGGCCATGCCCACTCCCCACGCAACAAAAGCAGGCCCACCTTGAGCGCGGCGGCCAGGCAGGGCAGGCGCAGCAGTTTGGCGCTCTCCTCCTGCAGAAGGCCGCTCAGCAGCTCGCTGCAGCTGGGGGGTGGGGGCGGGGGGTGGGGGAGGTTGGATGCGTTGGTCAAGCGTGGCGCTGCGCGCAGGGGGCGGCGGGCGCAGGCGGGGCGGCGGGTTGCGCATACAGCAAGGGCTGTGAGCACCGGCGGGCGCGGGACCGGGGCCGCCCTGCCGCAGCGCCGGCGCCACGGCGGCTGCGCTTGCAAAACGCTGCGCAACCGCGCGGGGGAAAAACAGCCCCAAAGCGGCGCGCTGATCGGCGCGCGCGCAAGCGCGTAGCCCCGCGCACCTCTCGTTGGGCTCCTGCAGGCCGAAATCGGCCACCAGCGCAGCGTAGGCGTAGGCGTTGGCGGCGGCCGCGGTGGCGCAGCTCTCCACAAAGGAGCGGCAGGCGGCGATGATCTGCGCCTTGCTCTGCGCGGCGGCGGGCGGGGGCGGATTTTTTTGGGATGGGGAGGGCGAGGGCGGCGGGCAGGGAGGGGGCCCCGGCGGCAGGAGCGCCGCAGGGCGCCAAGTGCAGAGGCGGCTGGAAGTGCGGCGGTCCGTGGACTGCCCACAGAACAGAGCCGCGGCACTGGGCTCAACTGACAAACCCCCCGCCTGCGCGCTGAGCCCCCCAACTCACGTCGCCGTTGACGGGGCCCTTCGCATCGGCGGCAAAGGCGGCGGCGAGGTGGGCAACTTGCTTCGAGGCGGCGCGCGCGGCGGCGTCGATGGCGCGCACCAGGCGGCTTGCCGTGGCCTTGGGCATGTCGCGGTGGCCCCCGCGCGGCGCGGTGGCGGCGGAGACCAGCTGCTTCAGGCCGTTCCGGCTTTCTTCAATGGCGCCGGGCAGGGAGGCGGCAACGGCGCGGGCAGAGGCGCAGGCGTGCTGGGCCAGCGGCACGTGCAGCAGGGACTGCAGAGGGGCGGCGTTTGGTTCGGGGGGGTGGGGGGAAAGGTGGAGGGGCGGTCAGAGACAGGGGGGAGGCGCTTGTCGGCTGCTTAGGTTGGCTGCTGTCGCGCAAGCGAGGCTGGCGCATTGCCCAGGCAAGCGGGGGCGTACGCGCTGCGACGCTCAACCCAGCCCGTGACGACTGCGCACCCGCTGGGGAGACGCGCAGCCCCTCGCACAGCCCAAGCCGCCCCAAAAGTTCCCCCCCGCAAGGCAAAGCGCAAACCAAGGCGCTCACGTGCATCAGGCGCAGCGTGGAAGCAGCGTCGCCCCTCGGGTCGTGGGCCTGCGTAGGGCAAAGGGTTGGGGTTGGGGGGTTGATAGCGGTGCAGCGGGGCCCGGCACCGCAGCGGCGCAGCAGGCAAAGCGGTGCGCGCAGCCCCGTGCGCGCGGCGCGGCGTCCGGCCATCCCCAACCAAATAGCCAGAGAAGGGGCGCGCTTGCGCCCGTGCTCCCTGCCACCCACCACGCCCAGCTGCCTTGATGCCTCCTGCAGCAGGCTGTTGACGGCGGCGGAGCTGTAGGCCTTGAGTGCCTTCATGTCAAGGAGGCGCGCCATACCCTTCTGCGGGTCGGCGGGCGCCGTCGGGGCCTTGCCGCTCTTGGCGGCCTGTTTTGGTGGGGGGTGCGGGTGCGGGGAGCGAGCTCCGGGTTGGCGCGCTGTGGAGGGGCGCCGGCGCCGCAGCTGAGCACCGTCTGCACCGACCCCCCTCCGTCCCGGCACGCGAAGCGGCGTTCAGGAGCACAGTGCACAGCTTGCTGGGCCCGGGGAGTCCCCCCTTGCCTGCGTGTGCTCCTGCACCTGCCCCTTGACCCTCGCGACCAGGCGGTTGCCCACGCAGGCCAGCAGGGGGGTGACCGCGGCCAGGTTGGCACTGGCAAGGAGCAGCGCGCGCGCCGCCGCGACGGCCACGCGGCCCGCGGCCGCAGGCAGCGCGCTGCTCGTGGCCACGCTGATGAGGAGCGCCATGAGCGACTGCGTGCGTGACGGGAGGGGCGCACATTTAGCGAGGATTGGCCGCACCGAAGGCCGCTGGCCCCCGTCGATCGCTCCCCGGCCCATCCCCCGCTCGCGCGATGAGTCGCAGTACTCCTGCAAGACTGTAAGCTCACCATCAGCAGCTCCAGGGTCTCGGGGGCCAGCGTGCGCGGCCCCATGGCCACCATCGTCTCCCTAGCGCGTCTACAGGGGTCGGGGGGTCGATATGCGAGCAGATCCGGGTTTTACGCAGGCGCTTAAGCACGTATAAGACCGGGGAAGGACGAGCGTAGGTTCTGCGGCGTTGTTGCCGCGCGGGGGGCACACGCTGCGGGGGCTGCGGGGGCTGGAGGGGCTGCGGGATGCTCTACAAGATACGGAAATGAACGTTTGAGCGGGGTGGGGGCGCCTTGGTGGAGCGGCGGCGCCGGCGCCCAGCTGGCAGCTGCTCCCCAGCCGTTTCAGCCGCCGCGGCGTCTGGCGGGGCGGTGCTGCGCGCCGCCGGCCGCGGCGGCGGCCCCCCCGGCCCGTGGCCAGCGCGAGCGCTGCACGGCGCATCTGGCAGCTGCTATCCCATCACCGCAGGCAGGGCATTGCCCCAGCCGCGCCCGCGGCGGCGCTGCTGTAGCCGTCTCCACCGCGGCGGCCGCTGCTGGGACCGCGCCTGGTTGGAGCGTGCGCTCTTTGGCGCAGCTCTTTGCTGCTTCAACGCAGGGCGCAGGCCAGGCGAGCCTCAGAGACCGTGCGCTGCAGCGGCGCCGCCTCGGGCTCGCCGCAAACTCCAGCGTCACCCCACCCCCCAGCCGAGCTTGGATTGCCGGGCGGGCGCG
Source organism: Raphidocelis subcapitata (assembly GCA_003203535.1). Taxonomy (NCBI): domain Eukaryota; kingdom Viridiplantae; phylum Chlorophyta; class Chlorophyceae; order Sphaeropleales; family Selenastraceae; genus Raphidocelis; species Raphidocelis subcapitata. Next base: position 93,356 of record BDRX01000132.1, on the reverse strand, counting down.
CCCGCGGTCCCGCCAGGCGTGCGGCGCGCCGCCTCCCATGCCCACCAGGTGCCGGGTGCGGCGCGGCCCGGGTTGGGCGCGGCGAGCAGGGCGCGGGCGCCGGCCAGGGCGGCGCCGAGGCACCAGCGCGGCACCGCCGGTTTCGCAGCTGCCCCGGCGTTGGCTCTTGTGGGGGGATCCCGTACGATCTCCGCATCATACAAGCTGCTGTTATTGACGGGAGGGCGTCGATTTTGCGCTTCGTCATCTCTGCTCAGCGGCGCGCCCAAGCCATCCATCGCCGCGGGTCCGGAAGCCGCTCGTACAGTTGTTCTGAGTGCGCCCTGAGCCGCTGCGGCGTGAAGCAGCTGTGCGCCCAGAGATCGCGCCTTTAGACGACGTGTCGCGGGTGAGCCGGCCCTCAGGGCAAGCGCATGGTCGCCAACGCGTGCAGTCTTGCGTACATTGCGCACACGTTGACAGCGACAGACAGCTGGGCCCTCTGGAGGCGGAGGCGGAAGGAGCGCGGGGCGCACCCGTCGCGCGCTGCCGCTGCTGCGCTCTCGTCGACGGCCCGGCACCCCCCGCCCCTGCCCACGCCCCCCGCCCCCAGCAGCGGCGGCAGCGGCCCGCCATGGCGCCCGGCGCGGCCAAGCCGCCGCGGACCAATCCGCACACCAAGCTCATCGCCTCGCTGTCCGGCCTTGTCCTCGAGCGGCAGCAGGAGGTCGACGCGCTGCAGCGCACGCGCCGCGTGCTGCGCCAAAAGGCGGCCGTCGCGCAGTGCGCGGTAGCGCACTGCGAGGCGCTGCTGGAGCTCGCCAACGCGCTGGAGCAGCTGCGGCAGCCGGAGCGGCGGGCGAACGGCGGCGGCGGCGGCGGCGGCGGCGGCGGCGCGGCGCGCAATGAGCAGGGCACGGCGAGCGGGGACTCTTCAGGGTCTACCTGCGCGGGCGGCTGCTGCGGCAGCAGCTCGCGCAGCGTGGAGGAGATGACGCGGCAGTGGCAGGACGAGCTCGCCCACATGCGCAGCGAGCTCGCCGCGGTGACGGCGGCCGCGGGGGGCAGGGGCGCCGACAGCGGGCCCGGCAGCAGCCAGCTGTCCGGGGGCAGCGGAAACGCCGAGGCCGCCGCCGGCGGCGGCGGCGGCGGCGGCGGCGCGCACGCGCCGCTGTTGCCCGTTCGGTGGTGGCCCGAGAGCCCCGCGAGCGGCGAGGCAGCGGCCGCGCTCGACACCTCCCTGCCGGCGTTCCAGTCGGTGGTCCTCGAGTCGACGCGGCGCTTCGGCTGCGTCCTGCCGTGAGCTTTTGGGGTCACTGGGGGGGGGGGGCGCCCGCAGACGCGGGGGTGGGGGGGGCCCTGCTGGCGTGCCGGCCCCGCGTGCTGCGCATCCGCACGCGCCGCTGTGAGCCGCCGACTGCCTCGCCCCTGTGGGTTTCCCCTGTCCGCCCACGCCCCCCCGAACCGCCCCAAACCGCCCGCAGCCGCCTGCGCTCCGCCGCGCCGGACGCCGAGGCCTGCACGCGGCTCCTGCAGGAGGAGCGCAGCCGCCTGCTCGGCCACTGCGGCGTGCTGACGCTGCGCAACCCCACCGCGCTGGGCCAGGTCATGTTTGAGCCGCTCGACCCCGCAGTGCCCGGCTCCGCGGCCCTGGAGCCGCCGTTCAGCCATTGGCTGTACGCCGTGCGGCAGGCGGAGCTGCGGCCGGAGCAGGTGGGCGCGGGCCGGGCTGCGCGTGCTGGGGCCGGGCTTGCCAGTGCGCGCGGGGGGCCGAGGCTGGGCGCGTGCGTGCTGGCGTGGGGACGCGCCCGCCGGGGCGTGCGGCGGCGGCATCGCAGCGTCGGCGCGCACCCGCCAGGCTCGCAGCCGCCCGCCCGCCCGCAAACCGAGCGCGCAAACGCGCGGCGCCCCCGTGCAACAGGAGGACATGATCTGCATGGCGATCGACAGCCGCCAGGCCCGCATGGTGACGATCGGGGAGCGCCGCGCGCGCGTGCGCGCGCAGCTGGCGGCGGCGCACCGCCCCGCGGAGGACGCGCGGCTGCTGCGGGAGATGGCGGCAATCAACGTGGTCGACGTGGTGCTCTACTCCACCACAAACCTGGTGATCTATGACTCAATAATGGACGCGCGGCAGGTGGGCTCCAGACGGAGCGTTTTTCGCGTTGTCGGGGGGGTTGGAAGGGCTTTGGCTTGGTCCCAATCGCGCGGCTGGCGCGCGAATGCCGGGGCAGCCGCGAGGCGGTCCCTTCGCCGCCCGCAGGCTGCAGGCCGTGCAAAGCAGCGCCGCGGCTCCGCGGCCGCTCCCTCCTCACGCCGCGCGCCTCGCTTTTCGCGCCACAGTTTGCCGCATTTGTTGTGGCGGCCTACCCTTACGTACCGCCCATCGAGGCCGTCGGCGACGCGGTGGCCCGGCTCAAACGGGACCGGGAGGAGGCAGAGGCGCGGCGGGTGGAGGGGCAGCGGGAGGCGGGGCTTGAGGCGCACCAAAGCAACTCGCGGTCGCAGCCGCGGCCGCGGCCGCACGCGCGGCCGGGGCAGGCTGCGGCGGATGAGACGGAGGCGCCTCCGATGGAGGCAGAGGCGCCGCAGCAGCAGCCGCAGCACCAGCCGCAGCCGACGCAGCCCCGGCAGCAGCCGACGCAGCCCCGGCCGCAGCCGGCGCAGCCCCGGCCACGGCGGCAGCCAGAGCAGCAGCCAGAGCAGCAGCCGGCCGAATGAATGCTTTTGTGACCCGCTGAATAGCCTCCCACGGCAGCGCTGTCGCCGACGCTCATTGTCAACCTGCCGCACCGCCAACCTGCCGCTGTGTCCACGAAACTGCTGCGAGTCCTTTGCCTTGTATGTTCCCTTGCCTGGATAACAGAGCGCTGCGGAAAACACCCGCAACGCCACGTGCTTCGAACGCCGTTTCTGTACTTGGGTTACCCTCAATGCATGCATGCTGGCGGGCACAAAGGAGCAAGCATTGCCTTCCTCACCGTGCTCCAACCTTTTAGTTAGCCCGCCTCGCCGTTGGAAGCCTGTGCCCTGCGCTGGCCTCTGCCGGCGCAGTTGGGCAGCCTGCGCCCTGCGCTGGCCTCCGCCGGCGCAGTTGGGCGAGGCTCGGTCCTGGGAGCCCTGTGCAATGTCGCTTGCTCTTTTCACCCCGCAAAGCGGCGCGCGACAGAACCCCCACCGTTGGCGGATTGCCGCGTGCTGCGACGCACCGCGCCTGCCAAACTCTTTGAGTGCGGGGCCCCGCGCCGCCACCCGCGGTGGCGCGGCGCGCCCATGTGGCCCCTTGGGCCGGTTCCCGCCGTGACTGCGTTGCCGCAAGCTGCGGTGCTGCCTTTCCCCGGGTCCTGCGGCCGCGAACGGCCTTGCAGGCCCGGCCTTTGCGGAGCGCGCCTGTACTGTGCCCTGTTGCCGTGTTCTGATTCCGCGTCCACGGCATTCTTGAGCGCGGGGATTTTTTGTGGGTGGCGTGCGGCGGCGCGGCGGCGGCCACCAGGGCCCTTTGCGATCGCCACGCCGGGGCACCTCACATGCCCGCACATGTAACATGCGTGCACCCCGAGCGGCCGGATCGACACCGCGGCGCAAGGACGGTGGTCAGCGGCACGGCCGTCACCCCCCACTGACGCAACGCTCCCGCGCCGTCCCTTTCAGCCTGGCTGGAAACTGCTGCATCCCCCCCTCGAATTTCGCACGGATAACGCCCGCGGGCAGCGCCAGCGCGCGAGCAGCTGGAACGTGGCCTCGACGAGCGGGCGCCGGGCGCCGGTGGGCTCGTGGCGCAGCGACCGCCGCTCAGCCACAAATGAAACACAAGGAAGCCATAGAACGGCTGGTCCGCGTGGCGACGTCGCGGGAGCGCGCTCTGCGCAAGGCAGCGACCGAGCACGGCGCGCTGCTCGCCCGCGCCGTGGCCACCGCGATCGTGGTGCAACACGCCGAGGCGGTGTGTGAGCTGGGCGCGGTGATCCGGCAGCTTGATCAGGCACCCACGGAAAGCGAGGGGGCGGCAGCAGCGGCGGCGGCGCCCGGCACTGGCGGCGGCGGCGGCGGCGGCGGCGCTGGAGGGGGGCCGGCTGCGGCGAGCGGCGCGCCGCCCCCGGGGGCCCAGGCCAGCAGCGAATGCGAGCGCCGCGCCGCGGCCGCTGTGCAGCAGCTGAAGCGTTCCCTCGCAGACGCCCCCGGCGGCGGCAGCGCCGTCCCCCCCCACCTCGGTCCGTCTTGGTGGCCCCACGGCAGGGCGTGCCTGGACGGCGCGCTGAGCATCAGCACGGTGGAGGAGCTGAGGGCGGTCTTCCTGCGCTACGCCCACAGCATCGGCATGCTCGTGCCGTGAGTGACCCGCCGCGCCGCGCCGCGCGTCAAGCGTGCGCGCGCCCGCGCCGGGCCGCGCGTCGAAGCGCACATACACCTTGACCGCGCCGGGCGCTGTTGATGGGTGCCGCATCTCCCAAGCACCCGTTGGGCGGCTGCCAGGGCTGCAGCTGCCGCCGCCGCCGAGTTTCACCCCCGCCTCTCACCACAAAAAAACAACACAGCCGCATCCGGCTGGCGGCCCACGACGGCACCGAATCGCTGCGGCGGCTGTGGGAGGTCCGCACGAGCAGCCTCGTGACCACCGCGGTAGTCATGCTCACGCGCCCCCAGCTGCTGGCGGAGTGCGCCGTGGCACCGATGGAGCCGGTGGCGGCGGCGCGGCCGCCACGGGAGCATCTTGATTACATCGCCGCCCAGCTGCGCCTCTCGCCCGAGCAGGTGAGGATAGGATATGATACTTTGAGTGAACCCAGCCGGGGCCGCGCCCCGCGGCGGCTGCGGCAGTTACGGCGGCGTCGTCGCCGCTGGCCTGATGCAATGGCACGGCACGCCGAGGCGGCCTCTGGAAGGGGTGTAAACCAGGCCCGGCGCAGTGCCCTGCAGCAACGCTGACGAGCCGTCCCCGCCGCACCCCACCCCACCAAACCCCTGTGCCCCCGCCCCTCCCCCCACCCCCAGGGCGCCATCTGCCGGGAGCTCATCTCCTCGCGCCGCCGCCGCTGCAGCCCCATCAACGCACGCTGCGCCGAGCTGGTGCAGGCCCAGGCGCGCGGCGGCCCCGGCCTCGCCGCGGCCGAGGTGGCGGCCGAGGCAGTAAACGAGCTGTCCGGCAACCAGGCGTCCTATGTTTTCTACATCGTGGTCCACTACATGGCGCTGTTTGACAGCGTGCTGACGCTGCAGCAGTACTCGGTGGGTCGCGGGTGCGCACGGCCAAAGGCTTGCCGTGCGCAGACGCAGGCCGTGTTCGCTTCGACGGTGCGCGGCCCGCGGGCTGCGGCAGGCTTGTTCACGGAGGGCTCCCAGGATCGGACCGTCAGCACCGCCTCACGCGCCACACGCCCCCCCCCCCCCCCCCCCCCCCCCCCCCCCCCCCCCCCCCCCCCCCCCCCCCCCCCCCCCCCCCACCCCTACCCCACCCCCATCCCCACCCCAGGACTACTCACTGGCGACGTGGTGAGTGCCCCCAGCTAGGCCCGGTTATGCCTGCATTGCCTGCCTGCCTGCCTGCCTGCCTGCCTGCCTGCCTGCCTGCCTGCCTGCCTGCCTGCCTGCCTGCCGGCCTGCCGGCCTGCCGGCCTGCCTGCCTGCCCAGGGGCGCAGGCTGGGGCCTTAGCTGCTGACCCCCAACCCTCTCCCCTACCCCTCTAAAAAACACCGCGTCCCAGGCCCTATGTACTGGGCGGCGAGGAGATCGACATCGTTTTTGATATAGCAATTGCTGCCTCAGTCGGTGACTAAGACATACGGCGGGCGCCTGCGCGCCCTTGGGCGCTGCTTGGCGCGCCGAGGCCGCTGTGCCGCGCGGTCTTCCCGCCGCCGGCGCGCGCCGCTCGGCTCTGAACCCTGAGGGCCCTGCCCCCCACAAAGCCCCCCATTCAGACGTTCGCAACGCCCTCAGAACTTCCGCACCTGATGCAATAAGAACGCCGGGAGGGAGGGGGCGCAACAGCAGGCGAACACGCGCCGGGAGCGCCTCCCCTCTATGTCGCACCGCTTGGAAAGGGCCCCTTTGCCCCGGCCATCGCCATAGCTTGGCGCGGCTTTGCGCAGCCCGCCACCCCCTCTCCCTCCTGTGAGCAGGCTCGTATTCCTGCTCTATCAAGGCTTGATTCCTGCCCGCGTGCTGCCTGGACTATTGGCGGCCGTGCCGCACGGCCTGGGCGGCGCGGCCCCGCTCGCTCCGACTAATTTGCAGAGCCCGCCGGGCCGCGGCTCCCCAGGGCCGCGCCCCCACCGCTCGCCCCCCTGCCCTCTCAAAACTTCCGAGGCGACCGCGCCGCACGCATTTGGCCCGAGATTGAACCAAGGCCTGCCGCCGAAACAAACGGCGCTGGGCAGCGCTGGACGCCGCGTCCCGCGCTTGCGCTGCTTCCTAGTCCGCTGCCCCCGCGTGTGTGCTGCCCCGGCGGCCGGCGCTTTTGTCGGCCCGGCGGCGGCGCCTCGCCAAACCCCTGCGGTGCACCGCCGTCGCGCTTCCTGCCTAGGTCGCATTTGAGCCCCGGTGATCGATTGCACGAGCTAAACTTGGCATCTGCCGAGCACTCTCATGCACAACTTCTCAACTGCAGTTTGTGTGCGCCGCCGAGACGCATGTCCCGCGCCTGTTAAGCAACCCCCAAACTTGTAAAACATGTTGTGTGTGCTCTGCCGTCGTCGGTACATTTCAGTTACAATTCGGCGCGTTGGGGGTTTCAAGCTTGCGTGGTGGGCTGGCAGGGCCCCCTCCGTTGGTGGGCCAGGCTTCCCGCGCTGGCGGTCAAACCCAATCGGCGGTCAAACGCGATGGGCGGTCAAACCGCGGCATCGCAGAGGGCGATGTGGCCGTGGGCTCTGCGCGCCCTGCGAATCGCAAGTCCGTTTCCTTCATTGCTGGGGCCGTGGTGTTCAAAGGCGTCGCGCTCGTGCCAGGGTGTTTGGGCTCGTTTGAAAAACAGCACGGGGCCGGCGGCCTCGGCGGGAAGCGCCGGCGTGCGGTGGCGCGCCGGCTGCTGGGGTCATGGGGGGGCGCCGCGGAGCCAGAGGGGGGCTGGGGCGGGCGGGTTGTCAGGGATGGGGTGTGCCACCATGTGTGCATGCGCGTCGAAGGGTGAGCGGGGCCTGCCTGATTCGCGGCTGTGCAGGGCTGGGTGTCGGGGCTTTTGGGCCGAAATGGCGACAGCGTTGAAGGGCAGGCCCCCTGTCATTGGCAGTGCACTATTCATAGGGGCCAAAGGGGATTCGAGGCGCGGGCAAGCAGGGGTAAGCCGCCGGACGGGCGGCCGGCCCGCCGCGGCCCGCCGACGGCGCGCGCCCGCCAAGCCGGGGGCGCGCCCGCGGAGGAGGGTCCTGGGAAGCCCCTGGCGAGGCGGGGCTCGCGGCGCGTTTAGAGCGCGGCGGCCACGGCCTCGGCTGGCACAGAGTCCAGCAGGGAAATCATATCTGGGAGGTCACCCGCCCCCGCCTTGACCGGCGACCTCGGCAGGCTGAACAGCGACTTGGCCGCGGCGCCCGGCGAGGAGCTGGCGCCGCCGACGAGCGGCGCCGTCAGCGGCCTGAGCGCGGACGGCTCTGCGGCGCAGGTGCCCTCCGACGCGCCGGTCTCGGTGACGGCGCCGCCGGTGCGGACGGCGCGGGCCTGCCAGCCGGGGAGGGCGCTGATGGCGGGCTGCATGGCGTCGACCGCCTCCTGGGTCAGGACTGCGGGCGGGCGTGGGGGTTGGTGGGGTGAATGAGGGGTGTGCGAGATGGGATGCGTCGTGGGGGGAGTCGGTGTGCACAGCACCCCAGGGCAGACAAGGCACTGGAAAGACAGCAGCCAGGGCAGCCAGGGAGGGCATTGGAGAGGCAGCAGCCAAGGCAGCCGAGGCAGCCAGGGCATTGGAAAGACAGCAGCCAAGGCATTCAAAAGTCACTCAAGGCAGCCGCAGCGGCCGCCCTCCCCCCCAACAACCCCCCCCAACCCACCCAGGATTTTGTCGAGGTAGGCCTGGTCCTCCTCGCTGGTCACCCGCCCCACCGCCGCGGCGGCAACCTCGGTCGCCTCGAGCATCGCCTCGACCTCGGCCTCGAGCTCCAGGAACTCGGAGTCCTCCGCTCCGAGGCAGGTGCGCGCGCCGGACTGCTCGGCGGCCGCGCCGGGCTGCGGCGCCGCCGCGGCGGGCTGCGGCGCGGCGGCGCGCGGCCGGGCGGCGGGCGGCGCGGGCGCGGGGGAGGAGGAGGGGGAGGGGGAGCGGAGGGACGCGCGGGACGGCTCGGCGCTGAGGGGGCCGTGGGTCGAGGCGGCGCGGGAGTAGAGGCTGCCCTCGCGCACCTCCTGCGGGCGGGGGGGGGGGGTTGACCGATTTTAACCGGGGGCGGCAGCTTTAGAAATGTTTTCTGGTCTGTGGGGTCTCCGAGCCGGCCCGTTGCGCGCGCTTGCTGCTTTGCAAGCAGACACAGCGCAAGACCAAAGCGAACGGACCGGCAGGCGCCCCCAACGCCCGCCGACCCACCCTCATCACGCGCCCCGTGGGCACCAGCTGCTCCGCCACCAGCCTCGGCGCGAAGGTGCACTCGCGCATGGTCTCGTCGTCGGCGGCGGCCTTGAGCGCGGCCTTGCGGGTGGCGAAGGTCGTGGCCTCGCGGTAGAGCACCTCGTGGACGGGGGTGTCCTGGGGTGGCGGTTTTTTTGGTGGTTTTTGGTGTTTGTTTGGTGGTTGTTTTTGTGATTTTATTGGTGATTTTTGGTGGTTAAGGTGGGGGGGTCGAACCCGGGAGCTTGGGCAACAGCTTTTCGTGGTATGGTAAGGTTTGGGCCAGCTCCCAACGATTTTGAAACTCCAAGCCCTTTGTTTCGTCCTTTGAAACTCCAAGCCCTTTGCGGTTCGCGGCCATGTTGGTTGGGGCTGTTTCTGTTCCGGCGGTTTGAAACAGCCACATGGTCTCGCATACATTGAATCCAGAAGCCGGCCGGGAGGCGGCCCCCCGCCCCGCCCGCGCACCTTGGGGCGCAGCTTGGCCGCGAGCGCCTTGGAGCGCTCGTCGATGCGCGGCTGGAAAGTGTCCGGCGGCGGCAGCTTGGGCGCGCAGCAGCGGGCCAGGTAGGGGCGGGGGCGGGGGTGCTGGGCGATGGCCTCGTCCATCAGCGCGCAGAAGGCGGCAAAGTCGACCTTTTGGTTGGGGGGGTAAGGAGCGCAGTTCAGAGGGGCCTGCCTGCCAAGCGGGTGTGCCTGCCTCGGAGTGGGGTTGCGATTCCACCAGCCCGCCTTTAAGTCCAGTCGACTGCATCAAATGCACCCCCCCCCCCCCGCCCGTTCCATTACCCCCAACCCAGGCCGCCAACCCAGGCCGCCAACCCCAGCCAACGCCCCCGGTCAACCCAGGTCAAACGCGCCCGCCGGCCCCTCACCTGCGACGCGTCGACCAGCAGCTGCCGCGGCGAGGGGCTGGGCGTGGAGCGCGCCGTGGCGCCGAGGGGCTCGCGGGGGCGGGGGGAGATCACTCCGCGCTCCGCCAGGCGGGCGGCGTTCTCGACGTCGTCGCGAACCTGGGGGTGGTTAGTCATTGGGGCGCGGGGGGCGGTTAGTCATCGGGGCACGCGCGTGCTTGGGGGAAGGGTTTTTTTTGATTGGGTACATGCGTTCAGGGCCGGTGGCACGGCTTGCCGCGGAATCCCCCCCAACCCAAACAAGCCTTGCAGCCAGCAGCAAGCCCAGCAGCAAGCCCAGCAGCAAACCCAGCAGCAAACCCATTACGTAAGGGAAAGGCCTGCCCCCCCCTCACGTCATCGTCCAGCTCTGCCAGCGTGTCTGGGGCGGTCTCCAGCACCGCGGCGAGGTCGATGGCGCCGGTGGAGGCCTTGTCCAGATAGTCAAATATCTGGGGGTTGGGGTTTAGGGTTTAAACGGTAGGGTTGGGGGGTTCAGGGCAGATGACTGTCTGCGGGGGAGGGTCCTGGATGTTTCGGTGCTCAAACGCCGGCGGTTTGGGGCGGTTGTGGGGTGTCCAAGCAGCTTGGGGTGTGGAGGGTCTGCGACTGGCGAGCCGTGGGCAGACGCTGGCGCTTGCGGGCAGCGCTCCCACGGACCCTACAGGCAAAGCAGCGCCTGCCCAAAAGGCCCTGCCCCCGGCCCCCTTTCCATGCCCGCCCGCGCGCCGCGTGGTCCGCACCTGCTGGAACCGCTTGCGCGTGAGCCGCCGCACGATGGCGGCGCTGCTGGCGGCGGTCTTGAGGCGCCCTGCGTCCTCTACGGCGCGGCGGGCCTCGTCCTCCAGGCGGGCGCGCGCCTTCTCGTCCTGTGGGGGTGGGGGTGAGGAGGCAGGGGGAATGCGCGTCGGCTCAGGCCGTGCTTTGCGGTTGGCGGCGGGTGGTGGGGGATTGGCAAAGCAGGCGGGAAAACCGCTATTGGCCAGAGAAGCGGCAGCCACAGCCAGGAAAAAACCGAGCAAAAGGCAGGGGCAAGGCCTGATTTTGAACAGCGGGAGAGACCCCAGGATGTTTCGAGGGGTTTCCTCTCCTTTACGCCCCCCAACAAAGGGTATCAAAGGGTAAACCATGCCCCCTCTCACCCGCTCGTGCTGCAGGCTGAAAAGGTAGTCGCCCACGGGCTGCTCCGGCGCGCGGCGCGTGAAGGAGGGGCCGCGCCCGGTCTTGGGCTTGAAGAGGGTGCGGCCGGTGGCGGGGTCGATGGAACCGTGCAGCTTCGCGCGCGCCTCGGTGAGCTTGTTTTGCAGCTGTGGTTTCGTTTGTTTTGGGGGGAGGGTGGGCTTGTCTTGCATCCCTGGTGGGGCTGCACGGCTTGGGGCCGAGGTCCCGTTCGCCGCTGTCTCAAAAGGGGGGGCCTGGCATCTTTGGGCTGCCTCAAAAAAGGGGTGCTGTGAGTAAAAGGGGTCCTGGCATCTTTGGGGTGCCTCACAGTGGGGCTGGCATCTCTGGGGGCTGTCTCAAAAGGGGGGCTGGCATCTTTGGGGGCTGTGAGTATCAGGGGTCCCGGCATCAAGCTCCCGACCCCCCACCTTTTCATAGCTGGAGTAGAGCCGGTCCACCATCTGCTGCGTGCTGCTCGCGCCGCCGCTCTTGCTGCGCTTGAGCGTGGCGACCAGCTTGGGCTGGAAGGTCGCGTCCTCGGGGTACCAGTTGGCGTAGGACTCCTGCCTGCTCGGGGTTAAGATTGGGGTGGGGTTGAGGTTGGGGGTGGGGTTTGGCAACAGGGTTGGAGGCAACGATCAAACCAAGCTCAATCTTGGGGTCAAGATCTTGACCAAGGAGCTTGAGTAAGGAATTTGAGAAAACTTGGCACCTGCCGATGCGTGGATGAGTGCTAAGCGGCGGCGCAGGGGCAACCGGGATCAACCCCCCGCCCCGCACGCGCCCGCGCCCTCGCGGCCCCCCCCCCCCCCGGACAGCTATCCACCCACTTTGCCTGGCGCCGCAGCGAGTCCTGGTAGAGCTGGTGGTGGGCGCTGACGTTGAGCGCCTTGAGCGTCTCGCTGCGGTCGGCCATGAGCCGGTCGCTGCGGCGGCTGATGGCGGGGCGGAAGGTGCACTCGCGGGCCTCGGCCTGCTCGCGCTCGCGGCGGAGCGCGGCGTGGCGCTCGGCGGTCTTTGCGGTCGCGGCTGGGGGGTGGAGAGGGTGGGGGGGTTTGAGGGAGGGTGGAGGGTGGTGTGGGCCGCTCAGGTGCGATTGAACCGTCGCTGCGACGCCAGCAGAGCTCATACCCAGCACAGATGCCCGCCGTGCCCCCAAAGTTGCTGTCAGACCCGGCCTTTGCCGTCAGACCCGGCCTCAAACCCCGCGAAACATAGAGCGCGCCGCGCCCCGCGGTCCCCACCCTGGCTGAGCCGCTGCCACGCGGGCACGCCGGCCGCGTCGGTGCGGGCGCGCATCTGCTGGGCCATGCGGGTGATCTCCGGGGTGAAGGTGGCGCTGGCCATCTCGGCGGCGTACCGCTCCGCGCGCTGGCGCTCGGCCTGCGGGGGTTTAGGTAATGCGGGGTTTACGCGATGCGTGTGATACCGCGCGCATGGCGAGCGCACATGTGCTGTGTGCGGGCAGGCGCGCTGTGCAGGCGGCGGCGCCCGTCCCCCGCGCCCCCACACCCCCACACACAACACACAACACACAACACACACCCCACACGCATCCATACACGCCCGCAACCCCCACCTTTTGGCGGCGCAGCAGGCTGCTCTCCATGCTCTCGGCGTACAGCATCTCCCCGTAGTTTGCGTAGGGCCCGCTGGTGCGCTCCCGCATCATCTCATGGCTCACCCAGCTCATGGGCTGCTTGGTGGAGGTAACGGCCAGCTCCTGGGGGTGGGGTTGTGTGTTTGCGTGCATTGTGTGTTTGCGTGTTTGCGTGTTTGCGTGCTGTGCCCATGTGTGTGGCATACATGCGTGTGTTTTATGGTGTGCATGTGCGAGCGACGCCGCTAAAAGAGGGCAGGCGTTTTGCTGGTGAGGAGCCGCCCTCGGTACACCCCCAACCCACCCGCTCCACTTCGTAGCGCTCCTTGGTGGCCTGCCACTTCTCCTTGAGGCTCACCGCCTGCTGGTACAGCCGCTCAAACACGGCGGAACTGGGGTTTGGGGGGATCCATCGGATCGGGGCCGGCGTCAGGGAAGGGGGCTCGGGCGTTGGGGCTCGAGGTAAGGGGCTGGGGGCCCGGCGCTTGTCGCCCCGGCATTTCTGGGTGTCTTCAGCACCAGCGGCAAGGTGTGAGGGGTCACCCACGGCTCTCCCACTCAGCCAGCCGCCACGCCGCCTCAGGGCCGCCCCCCGCGCAAACCGCCCCGCCTGTCCCCCTTCCCCCCAAAAGCACTCACTCCTCGCTGGGCGTGCGCGCCATGCTGCGGCCGTCAAAGTGGGAGCCGTACTCGCTGTCGGTGACGTCATCGAGGTACGCCTCGCCGCCCTGTTACGTGATTGGGCGCGCGCAGGGGCTGGTGAGCTGCGCTCGACGCATCAGGGCGGGGGCTGGACCCTGCCAGCCGGCAACACCTCAAAAGCCTCAACCGTGCCACGCCGCGCCATCCGCGGCCAGCCCCCCACCCAGCCCCGCGCGCCCCGCCCAGCGCTCGGCGCCGAAACGGCCGCTCCACCCCGCCCCTCCCCGCTCCCCTCCCTTCCCCTCCCCGCCCTTCCCCCCTCCCCACCCCTCCCCCCCAACCTGGTCCGCCCCGCCCGCCGAGTTGCGCGCCGACTCCGCCGCCTCCTCCAGGTTGTCGCAGAGGTGCTGCGCCAGCGCCTCGACGATGCCCTCCGGCAGCGTGTGCTTCGCCACAAACGCGCGCGCGAGCTCGAGGGGGTCGTCCCCCTGGCGGACCTCGATGCAGTCCGTCTCGCCGTCGCCGATGTCGACGGTAGTCACCAGAATGAGGGCAGCCTCCTCGGCGACCGAGTCGAGCGGGCTGCCAATGCTGCCGGCGGCGGCGAGGGCGGCTGGGGGGGCGAGGGGCGGGGCGCGCGGTTGGGGGGGGGTTGCGGGTGAGGGGGTGGGCGCGGGATGCGTGAGGCGCGTCAGGGCTGGCGTTGCGCGAGGTGCGTGGGCGCGGGCGCCACGTGCGTGCCCCGCCGCTGCGCGGGCGCGTCCGCTGCTGTCCTGCCTGGCAGGCCAGCAGCCCCGCCACAACGCCGCGCCGCGCCGCGCTCCCGCGCACCCTCGTCGCCGTGCGCAGCGACGGCTGCCATGCCTCGGGCCTGCGGTTTAGTGGCACGGAGGGCTGTGTCAATCTGCTGCCTGCCTCCGGTCCACCGCTGCCCCACGCCAGAGCGCGACGGCCCGCCGGCGGCCTGCGGCTGCTGCCGCGACGCCTCCTCCTTCCGCCTCAGCGCGCGTCTAACCCTCAAACTGCACTCCTTGTCTTTCTTTTCGCCGGACCCAGCTGCGCGAAAGACGGCCGCGGGCCGGACTGCGCGCCCGCCCCGCGGCAGATGTGCCAACTGGGAGCGCCGTCCGAGGCCTCACCTGGTCTGCCTCCCCTCCAAAGGCTTTAAAGAGACAATTAGAGTCAATCGCGCCTCTGTTCGGGGCGCCAGACGTCCAGCACGCCGCGCGGGCGTGGGACTTGGTGGGCGCGCGCAAGCTGGGTGGCCGGCACGGGCAAGGATAGTATGTTTTGAAGTATAAACAATCGGGTTCGGCCATTGGCGGTGCACGATTCTCCGCGTGCGAGAATTGTCGCGCCCGCTGACATCTGGGCCGAGACTGCCCGCCGCCCCGCGACCGGTCCCCAAAGCCGTGCCTTCCGGTTCATTTCATACAGCATAACAGCGGGCCATCTTGACCGCTTGACGCCGATCTGGGAAGGTGCCTCGCTTTCGCGCCACCCCGCTGGCACCGTCGCGAAGCAGCGGCGGCGCCCGAATCCTGCGATGGAGGCGTGATTGGGTGTGAAGATTTCACCGTACTAGCCCGCGGGCCAACAGCACCGGCGGCGCGGGAGCGGCGGGGCACGCGGCGCGGCACCGCTGTGCGCCGCTCCACAACAACGCGGCCGCACGAAATGCAGGGCGACGGCGGCGAGCCCCGCGCCGCGCTGCGGCAGGTCCCGTCGCCCCAGCGGACCGCTTCTGGCTCGTCCTCAGCGCGCGGCGAGGGCCAGAAGCAGCGCGCCGCCGCCGCCGGGCTGCGCAAAGCCGGCCCCCAGGCAGGCGCCGGCGCCTCGGCCCAGGCAGGCGCCAAGGCGCGCTCGCCGCCGCGGCCTCCGCCGCAGCGCCGCCGCCGGCAGCCGCAGCAGCCCGGCCAGCAGCAGCCCAGCAATCAGCAGGACCAGCAGCAGCAGGGGCAGCAGGGGCAGCAGGACCAGCAGCAGCAGCGGGAGGAGGAGGTGCAGCAGCAGGAGCGGCCGCCGGGCCAGCAGCCGCCGCTGCGCGCCGACACAGTCATTTCCGCCACCAGCCTGCCCCCGCTGGTCGACGGCGACGTAAAGGGCGAGCTCACAGTCACCCTCCACCGCCTCGAGTGGCTCTCCCCCCGCGCCGCGCCGCGCGCCGCCGCGCTGCGCGTGCGCTGGTGGGGCGAGCGCGGCGACGGCACGCGCGCGCCGCTGCGCGCGGGGCGGCCCGCCGGCGCCGCGTTTGCGCTGCGCTGCGGGCCCAGGCCGCTGACGCGGTACCTGCGGGATGCCGGCGCGGTGTCACTCGAGGTGGAGGACGCCGTCACCGGCCGCACCGTCGCCGCCGCGTCGCTCGGCCTCGCGTCGGCGCGCGCGGCGGCGCCGCTCGCCGCGGTGCTGCCGCTGCTCGGGGGGCGGGAGCAGGTGCTCGGCCAGATCGAGGTGGCGATGGAGGTGCGGTTCAACGCGTCGCTGTCGTCGTTCGAAATGAATGAGCACCTCGCCAGCACGGAGCGCGGCCTGCCCCTGTACCCCCCTGTGGGGAGCGCGGGCGCGGCGCCAAGCCGCGCGGCGGGGCCGGTGGCGACGGCGGCCGCGGCCGGGTGCGCATCTCCGCTCCAGCAGCAGCAGCGGCAGCATGAGCAGGAGCAGCTGCAGCAGCAGCAGCAGCAGCAGCAGCGGCAGCATGAGCAGGAGCAGCAGATGGCCAAGGTGGCAGGCAGTGCCGCGGCTGGGGCCGCGGACTGCGGCGCCACGGCCCCCCCTGAAGGCGCCGCCGAAGCAGCAGCTGCCGGCGCCTCAGACGCGCAGGAAGCTGCCGCCGCTGACCCCATTGCTGACATAATAGCAAAGGCCGAGCGCCTCAAGGCGGCAATGGATGCGGCCATGGGGTTTGGGCTGGCGCCTGTGCTGCAAGGCAGCAGCGGCGGCGGCGGCGGTGGCGGGCGCGGCTTGGGCGACGCATGCGCTCCCGCTGCGCTGCCTTCGCCAGAGCGCCACCAGCAGCAGCAGCAGCAGCAGCAGCAGCAGCAGCGCGAGGGGGAGGCTCAGGAGCCGGCGCCGTGGGCGCGGCTGTTGGAGCTCAGCGCTGCCCTGCCGGCGCGCGTCGGCCCGCTGTCGCCGCCGCGCTCGCGCGCCCTACTCGTTCACGGCGGCGGCGACGGCAAAGGTGTCGCCGGGGTCGGCAGCAGCAGCAGCAGCAGCAGCGGCAGCAGCGGCAGTGTAACGCCCAGCAGCGGGTTTTCGGATCTGAGTGACGTGAGCGATCTGGAGGACATCGAGGATCTCCTGCTGCAGCAGCTTCTCTTCCCCCCGGGCAAGCGGTCGCGGCGCAAGGCCGCCGCTGCGGCTGCCGCACCTTCGTCCGTGCAGACGCAGACGGCGACGGGCGGCGGCGAGGAGCGCGGCGCGCGCGGCGAAAGGAGGCGCGCGGCCAAGACGGGAGCGTCGGCGGCGCGAAACGACGGCGCCCCGCAGTCGGCGGCCGCGCCGCCGGGCCCGCCGATCGTTCTGACGCTCCTGTCTGTCCTCGGCGCGCGCTGCCCCGACGGCGGCGCCGCCCGCGACCTGCTCGCGCGCGCCCGGGCCGGCGGCGGCGCGGGGCCGGGCGGGGCGGCGGCAGAGGCGCGGCTGCCGGCCGAGTGGGGCGGCGGCGGCGGCGGCGGCGGTGCCGCGGCGGCGCCGGATGCAGAGGCCTGGCGGCTGGTGGAGATCGAAATGGCGGGCCCGGCGGCGCTTTCGAATCCGGGCCGCCTCGCCACAGACAGGCCCGCGCTGGCGGTGGAGCTGTGGGGCGCGCCCGCCGGCGGCGCGCCGCGGCAGCTGCTGGGCATCGCGCGCGTGCCATTGGACGGCGAGGCAGCGGCGGCCGCCGGCGCGGGCCCGCTGCAGCTCGACGCGCCGCAGCTGCTGGCGTCGGGGAGCTTCCCGGTTTGGGATGTCATGCGGGGCTGCGCCAACGGCAGCCTGCAGCTGGCAGTGACGCTGCTGCCGCCGCCGCCGCCCGCCCCGCCGGCGCCGGCGCAAGGGGAGCCGCAGGCGCAGGCGCAGGCGCAGCCCGCCGCGCCGCCGCCGTCGGCGCCGCCGTCGCCTGCGCCGCCCTCGCCAGGCGCAGCCCTGCCCCTGTCCGAGGCGGCGGCGCCCGCGGGCGCCGCCGGACTGCCTTCGCCCGCCCCCGGACTGCCGCCCCTCGCCGGCGTGCTCCACCGCTTCGACGTGGCAGTGCAGTCCGTCAGCCACCTCCCAGGCGCGCACGAGCTGCGCGCCGCTGGCGCGGCGGCGCCGGAGTTTCGTTTCGCGGGCTACTGTTTCCCTGGAGACCCGGAAATGCTTTATACGGGCCTGGTCCCCTGCCCCGAAGCCTCCGACGGCGCGCCCGTCGCGTTTGGCGCGAGCGCGCGGCACACCGTGCTGCTGCCGCCGGGGGCGAGCGTGGCGGAGCACCTGTGTGGAACCGCGGGGAGCGGCGGCGGCGGCGAGGGCGCGGGCCCTGCGCCCCTGGTGTTCCAGGTGCGTGAAAGGGGCTCGGGCCGGTTTTGGAGGGCAAGCAAGGCTTTTGCCTGGGCGCGGCGCCGCCAGGCGCAGGACACAAGCCAGAGCAAGCCTTTCCAAAGCCTTCTTGCGCCTGTGGGAAGCCCTCGCTACTCCACCCACACAAGCAACTACCCCCCGCAAATCGGAACAAAAAATCCCCCACCAAAGGTATACGACAAATGGGAGGACGACAGCGACGCCCTCATCGCCAGCTGCTCCCTGCCGCTGCCATCAGTCGTAGCGCTCGCCGCCATCGACGGGCCCGGCGCGCTTGAGTGCAGCGGCGCGGAGCGGGCGTTCCTCCTGCCGCTGGCGCTGGAGCCAGGGTCTGGCGAGGCGGCGGCGCAGCCCGAGGGCCGGACGGCGCTGCTTCAGGTGAGGATCAGCTACAGCGCCGCCAGCTGCTACGCCGCGGAGCCGAGGAGCCCGGCCCGCGGCGGCGAGGGCTCGGGCGACGGCGCCGGCGGTGGCAGCGCGGGGGCTTCGCCGGAGCGCGCGGGCGGCGTGCAGCCGGTGGCGGAGCGGCCCCCGCCGCCGCGCGCCGCGCCGCCGGCGGGCTCGCCGCCGCGGGCCGCCGCCGCGCCTGCACCTGCGCCTGCTGCGGGCTCGCCGGGGGTCGGCCTGGCCTCGGCGCCGGCGTCCGAGGCAGCGCACCAAGCCGAGGCGGCGCGCCAGGCCGAGGTCCCGGCGCCCATTGAGGCGGAGCTCAAGGTCGAGATTATCAGGGCCTGCGGCCTGCAGGTGCGTGGAAGCCCCAAGCACTGTCTGTGCGCTGCTGGAGGCTTGGGCTGTGAGAGGCGGGCTTGTGGGGCCCCAAGCATGCCTTCCCCTTAGGCCGGACTACCCCATCTCCTTCCAGCCTGCTGCGCTTGCTGCCGCTCCCAAACCACCCTCCCGCCGCCTCTCCGCCATCCTACCCTCACAGGCGGCGATCAAAGAGGCGCACGCCTGGCTCGGCGGCGGCACCACTCTCCTGGGCTCCGCCTCCCAGCACGGGCCCCACCCCTTTGCCACACTGGAGCTGCTGGCACCCCGGGACGGGCCTGCAGCGCCGGTCGGCGCTCCCGGCGGCGCCGCGCTGTGCCCGAAGCTCAAGACGGCGTTCCAGACCCAGACCTTCTGCCCGCAGTTCCTGTTCAGCAAAACGCTGGCTTTGGAGCTGGATAGGCCGACCCTGGCCGCGCTGGCAGCCGGCGAGGCGCGAGTTGAGCTGTGGCACCACGCACCGCGCGCGCAGGCCGTCGCGACGGCGCTCGCGACCGGCCAGCCGCGCGGCTCGGCCGCGGCCGCCCAGAGCGTCCACCTGGGGTCGGCGTCCTGCCCGCTCGCGCCGCTGCTGCTGCGGCCGCAGGGCGTGGCCGGCGGCTGGCTGGTGCTCAAATCGAAGCGGGGCCAGGCGGTTGGGGCGGTGCAGGTTTCGATGCGGTTCACGCGGCTGGGGGGGCGGCACCACGACGCGCGCGCGTCGGCACCGAGCCCGCTGGACAGGTGCGGGCGTGCGTGCGCGCGCGGCGTGTACCGTGTGTGTTCGTGTGTGTACATGTGCATGTGCATGTGCCAGCGTTGAACTGCTGTGCGCAGCCGGCCCCCTCGTGACATGGCATTCAACCCCCCCTCCCCGGCTCCACCCCTTCCGCAGCCACCCCGAGTGGCTGCCGCTCCTTCCCCCCGGCCTCGCCGCCCTCGCGCGCGCCGCGGCGCCGGCGCCATCGCTGCCGCCGCCGCCGCCGCTCGACGGCCGCCTCGCGCGCTGCAGCGTTTTCGTCGATCGGGTCGCTCTGCCCGCAAACGACGGCCCCCCCGCGGACGCGCCGAGCGGCAGCCTCTTCACCGCCTCGTACCGCCTGCCCGGCCGCCCCGCCGAGGCCGCCACGCCGCCCGTCGCGCCCGCGCTGCTGCCGCCCGATGCGGGCCGCGCCGCCGGCGCGCAGCACGCGTGGGGCGCGCCGCTGCGGCACTGCGGCGTGTACTGGGTCGCCGCCGACGCCGCGCTCGCGCGCGCGCTGCTGACTCACCCGCTGTCGGTGTCCGTCACCCGGCAGCAGGCCGTGATCGGCCCCCGGACTGCCGGCGGCGGCCGCGGATCTCAGATCATCGAGCTGCCGCTGGGCGCGGCCGAGATCGATCTGTCCGGCCTGCTGCTGCCGCGCCCCGGCGGCGCGGAGCCGGGGGCGCGGTGGCTGAGCGGGACGTTTGCTCTGGTGCACCCAATGGCCAAAAACCTGGGCGGGTGCCGGGTGGGCGTCAAAGTGCTTCTCGAGCTAACGCCGACGGACGCGCCGCCGGCGGGGCTTGGCCCCGGGTCGGCGGCGCTGTGGGATCCCTCGGCCGGCGCGGGCGAGGGCGCGCGCGGCGCCTCGCCGGCGCGCGCGGCGGCGCCGGAGCCGCCAGCGGCCGCGGGGGCGGCGTCGCCGCCGCGTGCCGCGTCGCCGCCCCCGCCAGCCGCGTCGCCGCAGCAGCAGCAGCAGCAGCAGCAGCAGCAGCAGCAGCGCGCGTCGCCGCCGTCTCCGTCCAGCGGCCCCGCCGCGGCGCGCCGCGGCTCGCCAGCTTCACCCTACCAGCCACTAGCAAGCAGCCCCAGCAGCCTCGGCGGCGGCGGCGGCAGCGGCGGCGGGGCGGGCGGCAGCCCCGCGCAGCAGTCGTCCCTGACTTATTCGCAGCAGCTGCGGCGCCCTTTGCTGCCGCATTTGGAGGGCAGCTACCTCAGCAGCGGCGTCAGCAGCTGCGGCGCGCCAAGCCCGGCGGGCCTTCTGGGGCCACCCCCGGCGGAAGCCTCCCTCGGCCGCGCGGCGCCCGCCGAGGCGGTCGCCGCGATCGCAGCGGCGGCGGCCGCCGAGGCGGCGGCGGCGGCGGTCATGCGGGCGGTGGGGGGCGCGGCGCCGCTCAGCAGCTGGCCGGGCTCGCCGCCGGGCGTGGGAGCTCTTGCGGCGCCTGCGCCACGGGGTTGCTACGAGCCACCAGTGGCGGCAGCCGCAGCCGCAGCGGCGCGACCGGCGAGCGCCGACGGCCGCCTAGTTGCGCGGCCGGGCGGCGGCTCGGTGCGGCTGTGCGTCGAGAGGGCGCTCAACCTGGAGCTCCCGCAACTGCCGGAGGGTGAGCGGGGGCAACGCCGGCGCGGCCCAAGCGCACCGTGCTGAGGGAATCAGCGCGGTGCCGTTGCCACTTGTTAGGCCCCCCCCGGCGTGCTCCTCCGTTGCGCCGCCCACCACAGCCGACCCCCCTGCCCCCTCCTGGCTCGCCTCGAACAGTCAAACCCCACCGCGCCCTCACGTTGGTGGTATCGCGCCCGCCGCGCCCTCGGGCTTGCCCCTCTCCCTCCCCACCCAGGCTGCGTCCCCGGCGTTTACCTGCGCTATCAATGGCCCGGCGCCGACGCCGGCCTCGAGTGCTCGCCGCTGGCCATCGCATCCCCCGGCCAGCTGCCCGGCGCCGCCGCGTCGGCGCAGTGGCTCGCGCACCGCCTCGTGCCGCTCTCCGCGGCCGGCCTCGGCCTCGGCGGCGGCGCGGCGGCCCCGGACTGCCGCGCCCTGCCGCCGGACTGCGAGGCGCCGGACCGCGGCGCGCCCGCGCTGGTGCTGCAGGTCTGGCTGCGTGCGCTCGACGGCCCCGCCGCCGCCGCCGCGCCGCCGCTGCACGCCGCGGGGCCGGCGGCGCCGAGGGCGGACGACGAGCTGCTGGGGCTTGCTGTGGTTGATCTGGCCATGCTGCGCGTGCTGGGGGCGGCGGACGGGTGGTACAACATCACCGACGACCTGCGGCGGCGGAGGGGGCAGATCAAGGTGGAGGTGAGCTTTGAGGGGGGGGCGTGGGGGGGGGCTGCAGCTGCGGCGTTTGGGGCTCGGCAGCCGGCCGCCGGGCGCGTGCGCGGCTGCGCACGTGGCTGCACACGCAGGCCGCTGAGACTGCCCCCCCTTGTCCGCAGGTGGCGCTGGTGCCTCCGCGCGGCGGCGGCGGGCAGCTTCACCCCGCCTCCTCCCCGCCGAGGGCGGCGCTCGCATCCTCGGCGTCGCCGGCGCGGCTGGGTTGGGGCGGCGGCGGCCTCGACGCGCCGCGCTGGCCCTCGCTGCCGCCGTCGCCAGCGCCGGCGGCGGCGCTCTCGCCGGGGCCGGGAGGGGCCGGCGGCGGCGGGCTGCTGGCGGGCCCTTCGGACTCTTTGATGCGCGCGCTGAGGGACAACCTCGAGGTTTGTGAGGGGGGGGTGCAAGGGGGGGTGGAGGCGGGTTGGACCAGGACTGCCCGCCGGTCTGCGTGCCTGCCACCTGCCCGCCCGCCCGCCCGCCTGCGGCGCCCGCGGCTCAAGTCTTCCTCCGGTTCATTGCAACCGGTTTTTCCCGCGTTTACAAACGCGCCCCTCGATCGATCCCGCACGCCCTGATCTTCGCCGTCACGCCGCGACAGGAGCTCGACCTCCTCTCCGCGCGGCTCGTCGAGAAGCTTTCGAGCACGCTGCCATCGCTGCAGTCCTCGCCGCTCAAGGGTGCGCGCGGCTCGGGGGCGGGGGGCGGGCGGCTGCGCCGCCAAACGCGCGCCGCTGACGCCGCACCCACCCAAACCCTCGCGCCCCTCTCCGCCCCTCCGCAGACCCCCAGCAGCGGCCGCGCGTCGAGGGCCCCCCGCCCTCGCCGCCCGCCGAGCGCCGCCACCCCCCAGCCCCCGCCGCGCCGGCGTCCCCCCGCTCCCCGCCGCGCGCCGCGCCGCCCGCCAGCGGCAGCCCCTCGCCGCGCGACCCGCCGCCGCCACAGCAGCAGCAGCTGCAGCAGGAACAGTACCACCAGCAGCAGCTGCCGCAGCAGCACCACCACCAGCAGCAGCAGCAGCAGCAGCAGCGGGGCGCCGCCGCCATGCAGCACCTGCGCACCTGCTCCGACGACGAGGACTTCGCCGTTTTGGGGGGCGCGACGGATTCATCCGCAGACACCGATGAGCTCATCGGCAACGTGGACTGGACCATGGGGGGCGGCTCGGACGACGAGATGGAGCGATACGGGTGGGTGCCTGTCTTTGGGGGTGGGAGGGGGCCTTTCATTTTTGAAGGGCCTCTGTTTACAGGGCCTGCGAACGAAGGGGCGTTTGGATTGAAGGTACCTTTGCGCCTCGGCGCGGCCGGCTTGCACAGTGCCTGGGGGCGCCCGCCCGATACTGCGCGGGCCCTTGCCTGCCGCCAATCCCGACGGCACCGCCCCCGCACGCCTCCCCCCTCCGCAGCACCGTCGTGCGGCACGCGCCGTCGGCGGGCGCGGCCGGGGGCCTGTCGGCCCCCCAGCCCACCCATTTGGACCCGCAGGATTGGATGTTTGACATCCGCATCCGCGGCGCCGCTGCAGCACCCGCGCCGGCGGGGCCGGCGGCGTCGGCGGTCAACCCCGCGGCGGCGGCGGTAGGCTGGGCGACGCAGCAGCAGCGGGGGCAGCAGCAGCACCCGGCGGCGCCGCCGCCGGCCCCGCGGCAGCGGCCGCAGCCGCCGGCGCCGCCGCAGCGGCAGCAGCAGCAGCAGGAGCAGCAGCAGCAGGAGCAGGAGCGCGGCAACGGCGCCCTCCCCGACGACCTCGACGCCCGCCTGGACCGCCTGCTGCTCGACTTTGCATCCGGCGCGGGCGCCGGCGCCGGTGCGGCCGCCGGCCGCCGCCGCCGCGGCAGCGGCGGCTCCGACGGCGATGCGGAGGTCGCCGGCGTGCCCCGCGTGCGCCACGACGGCGCCGCCGGCGCGCGCGTGCGCTTTTCCAACTCGCTGCCGCCGCCGCAGGACAACGCGCCGATTGAATATTCGGACGCGCCCTGGACCGCGGCGCGGCGCGCGGCGGCGGCGGCGGCGGCGGCGGCGGCGGCGGCGGCGGCGGAGCCGGCGGCGGCGGCATCGGCGGCGGGGCCGGTGGCAGCAGCTGCGCCCGCCGAACCCGCGCCCGCGGCGGCGGGCGGCAATGGGGCGGTGGCGGCAGCGATGGCGGCGGCGGCGGCGGCGGCGGCGGCGGCGGCGGCGGCGCGGGACGCCTCGCCGCCGCGCGCGCCGGGGCAGTGGCGCATTACATCGGGCCCGTCGCTGCGCCGCCCCGGGCCGCCCGCGGCGGACCCTGACGACATGTTCAGCTTCCGGCGGCGGCCGGCAGGGCCGGCGCCGGGGGGCGCGCGCTTGAGCGGCCCGCGGCACCCGGCCATGGGATGAGGGGGCGGGGCTGGCAGAAGGGGGGCGTGCGGGCGGGCGGGAGTTGCGGGCGCAGCTCGCGAACCGTTTGCGGCGCGTGAGCGGGACGGCGGCCGCCGGCACATGAAGCGTTGCGTTTTTCCCCGCCGCTTAGCTGTGTGAATTGTAACATTTTTCGCTGGCATGAAGTGCACAGCAAGGAAAGCTGGCGAACGGCGTTCCAAATCTCGGCGTGCGCAGCACGAAGCAGCGCGCGCGCGCGTTCAGCAGCGGCAGCTGCCGCGCCCCCGCGCCTGCAGGCCTTCATATCCCCGGCCGCCCGGCCCACAATTGCTCTTGCTTCGCACCCCCGCGCCTCCAGGAGCATCGAACACCCCCCGAACGCGCCGCTGCAGCGCGCTCCTCTCGAAACCGCGAGTGATCTAGGGCGGTTCGCGGTCGGTTGGCGAAGCTAGGGCAGCAGCCATGTCCGACTCCGAGGACGACGTGCCTCTGGGTCAGAGGGCGGCCGCGGCGCCCAAGCCCACGCCTATGCAGGAGGACAGCTCCAGCGAGGACGACCAGCCCCTGGCCGCGCGCGCCGCCCGCACCCCCGCCTCCAAGCGGCCCTCCAAGGCCGTGTCAGACAGCGAGGGATCCGACGACGACGGCAGCGGCAGCGACGACGACGCCAGCAGCGGCAGCGGCAGCGACGACTCGGACGACGTGCCGCTCGCGCAGCGCCGCGCGGCGGCGACGCCCGCCAAGAAAAAGCCCGCCCCCGCCGCCGCCGTCGCCGTACTTTTTGAGGTAGTCCTGGAGCGCCTTGTTCTGCGCCGTCGGCTCCTTCTTCTCGTCCTTGCGTAGGGTGCTCAGGCCGGAGAACATCGCGG
>BDRX01000132.1:0-68809 GCA_003203535.1 Raphidocelis subcapitata | reverse complement strand
CCCCACCCCCAACCCCCCACCAAAAGGTTCATCAAGAACTTCTGGGAGGGCTTCCGGGAGGTGCTGGGCCCCCGCCACGTCATCAAGTCCCTGGACAAGTGCGACTTCACGCCCATCTACGACTGGCACGCGGCGGAGCGGGAGAAGAAGAAGGGCGCGACAAAGGAGGTGCGTTTTGGGGGCAGCCCGGGGAGGGGGGAAGAAAGTGGCGGAGTGGAAAAGGGAGCCAAAGCAGGGCAGGGCTGGGCCTGGGAGTGCCGGCGCAGCGGCGGCGGCGGCGGCGGCGGTGCGGCAGGGGCGGGAGCGGGAGCGGCGCGGCAGCGAGCTCACCCACAAGCGCGCGCGCCCGCACAAGCACGCACGCCGCAGCGCAAACCCGTGCGCGCGCCACCTTCCCCCCCCCCCAGGAGAAGCAGCAGCAGAAGGAGGAGCGGGAGGCGAAGGAGGCAAAGTACAAGTTCGCCCTCGTGGACGGGCGGCAGGAGCAGGCGGGCCGGGGGCGGGGTTGGGGTGGGGGACAGGCTTTGGGGGCGCGCGAGGGCTGGGTTTTGGGCAGGAACCGGCCGAGAACTGAAGCCACCCAGACCCCCGCATATTCCCCTCTCCCTCAAACCAAACCAAACCAAACCAAACCAAACCAAACCACCCCAGGTGGGCAACTTCCGCGTCGAGCCCCCCGGGCTGTTCCGCGGCCGCGGGGAGCACCCAAAGATGGGCAAAGTCAAGAAACGCGTCTACCCGCGCGACATCACCATCAACATCGGTGGGGGGGGGCGTGTCAGTATATATGCCATAATGGTTTAACCATAACCATTGGGGCGTTTGGGGTGGCTTGGATGGCTTGGGGGCTGGCTTGCGGCGGCTCCGGCTGTTGGAAGGGTTTGCCCAAAGCACGCAAAGCACAATACTCACAACGCAAAGCACAATTCATGAGGTAGGAAGCGACTGCAGACACGAATTTGAGACCCCCCAAACTCCCCCCAACCCCCGCTACCACCCCCAACACCCCAACACCCTAAAACCCTAACCCCCCCAGGCAAGGACGCCCCCATCCCCGAGCACCCCTACCCCCTCAAAAAGCTGACTTGGACCCCCAAACACGGCGCAGCACAAACACACACACACACACACACACACACACACAAACCACACAAACACACATGCACCCCACACAAGCACACACAAACACAACACACAACCCCCCAACCCCCCCCCCAGGCAAGGACGCCCCCATCCCCGAGCACCCCTACCCGGGCCAGCGCTGGAAGGAGGTGCGCCACGACAGCGGCGTCACCTGGCTGGCATACTGGCGGGACACGGTCAACCCCAAGGAGTTCAAGTGAGGGGGGGTTTGGTTGTTTGGGGGTTTGGGGCGCGTTTGGGGGGCTGCTTGGGGGGGAGAGGGAGGGGCGTCACCTGGCTGGCCCACTGGCGGGACACGGTCAACCCCAAGGAGTTCAAGTGAGGGGGGGGTTGAGCGCTTTTGGGGGGTTTGGGGGAGGGGGGGCCTGGTATTAGGTCTGCGCGGACGATTCACGGCAGCCGCAAAACTAAACAACCACCTCCCTCCCCCCGCAACAACACGCAGACAACCGAAACACTCCCCAAACGCACACCTAAATACCAAAATCCTCCCCCTCCCACACCCCCCAACCCCCAGGTACGTGTGGCTGAGCGCCAACAGCACCTTCAAGAGCGAGAGCGACCTCCTCAAATACGAAAAGGCGCGCGCGCCTTGGGGTTGGGCCCGCCTCGGTTGGGGGGGGATGGGCGCGCGTCGGGTTTGAACTGCAAAACAGCTGTCGCGCACTCACCACCAAAACCCCCTCCCCCTCCCCCAACCTCCCCAAACGCCCCTCCCCCACCCCCCAAACCAACCTCCCTCACCCCAAACAAACACCTGCCCCCTACAGGCGCGCAAGCTCAAGGACTTCATTGTGGACATCAGGCGGCAGTACACCAAGGACTGGGGCAGCAGCGACATGAGGAAGAAGCAGGTGGGGGGGCAGTGGGGGGGGGGCTCTGGACAGCCTTGTTTGGCAGCCTTTGGGGTGGGGGTGAGGGGTTGGTTGAGCGTGGGGGTGGGGTGGGTTTAGGGTGGGGGGATGGCTTTGCGGACGACCACTTGCCAGCCTTTGGGGTGGGAGCGTGGCTTTGCGGCCACAGCTTGCGGGACCAACACAAACACTGCAGCGTCGCAACCCCTCGAAACTGCGAAAATAGCCTCCAAATGAAACGTCTAGATAAAACCGCCGACTAAAAACCTCCGAAACCCCCCCAGATGGGTGTGGCCCTGTACTTCCTGGACAAGCTGGCGCTGCGCGCTGGGCACGAAAAGGACGAGGACGAGGCAGACACGGTGGGGGGGTGCTTGGGGTGCTGACGTCTCTCTTGTTGCCTCGAAGCACCCTTGGCGCACCCCCAGCCCCAATTCCAACGCTCCCACAACCTCAACCCACCCCAACCCCCAACCCCGCTCACCCCCAACCCCCCTCACCCCCAACCCCCCTCACCCCCAACCCCAACCCCTCCCCCAGGTGGGCTGCTGCACGCTCAAGGTTGAGAATGTGGAGTGCATCCCCCCCAACCACATCAAATTCGACTTCCTGGGCAAGGACTCCATCCGGTGGGGGGGGGGCTTGGATTGATGTTTGTTTGGGGTGGATGTTTGTTTGGGGTGGATGTTTGTTTGGGGTGGATGTTTGTTTGGGGTGGATGTTTGTTTTGGGGGTTGGATGGTGGAGGTATCCATCCGGTGGGGGGTTGGGTTGGCAGTGGCGGCTTTTTGAGAGGGCTTGTGGGGGTTCAACATTTTGGGGGGTGAGGGAGCTGACCTCCCGGGCAATGGGATCCATCCGTTTGGGGTTGGATTGATGATTGGTGTGTTGTGAGCCGCAGATTTTGCGGCGGGGGTGGTTTGGGGGGCTGAGGCTTGGTGAGGAAACCTCCGCGCACCAAACCCCAGCCCTCAACCTGTACTCACTCCCGCAACCCCATCCCCACCCACCCACCCCACCCATCCCCCCAAAGCTATGACAACAGCCCTCAAACCACCACCCCCCATCACTCAACCCCCCATTACTCAACCTCCCATTACTCAACCCCTCATTACTAAAACAGCTACGAGAACACGGTGGAGGTGGAGGTGGCGGTGTACCGCGCGGTGGAGCAGTTCCTGCGCTGCGACGAGAGGGGCAAGCGTGAGGCTTGGTTTTGGCGTTTTGGGGCCTTAGAATGGCTGCTGCGCATTTCCAACCCCCCAGACACACGCACACGCACACAAACGCAAACACCGACACAAACACAAACAAACAACGCCCCTCCCCAGGCAAGGCCCCCCGGGACATGCTGTTTGACGCGTTTGACGCCACCGACCTCAACAAGGAGCTCAAGGGGCTCATGGACGGGCTCAGCGTCAAGGTGGGGTGGGTTGGAGCGGTTTTGGGGCGGTTTTGGGTTTGGGGCGCTTTTGGGTTTGACGCCACCGACCTCAACAAGGAGCTAGAGGGGCTCATGGACGGGCTCAGCGTCAAGGTGGGGGGGGGGTTGGAGCGGTTTTGGGGCGGTTTTGGGTTTGGGGCGCTTTTGGGTTTGACGCCACCGACCTCAACAAGGAGCTCAAGGGGCTCATGGACGGGCTCAGCGTCAAGGTGGGGGGGGGGTTGGGTTTGGCGCGGGCCTTTGTCGGGTGCGCTGCGGCTTCATCGGTTTCGGGGCAGCTCTGGCGCGGCTGGGGCCGGGTTGCGGCGCTCATTCAGCGGTTTAGTTTGCTGCTGCTGAACCCCCCCTTACCCAACACCCCCCCCACACACACACACAAGCAACACCCCCCCCCCACCACCAAAAGGTGTTCCGTACCTACAACGCGTCCATCACGCTGGACCGGCTGCTGGCTGAGACGGAGGACGCCAGCGCGGCGACGACGGTGGATGAGAAGAAGGCAGAGTACGACAGGGCCAACAAGGAGGCGCGTTTCTTGGGGGGGGTATAAAGGGGGGCGTGCGCTTTGGGTCCTCGCGGCGGGGGCAGTCCCCCATCCCACGCCCTGTCAGCCGCCGTGCCGGCCCTCTCCAACCGCTGTGCACCCCCCAACCGCCCCACCCTCCCCCCAACCGCCACCCCCTCCCCCAGGTGGCCATCCTGTGCAACCACCAGCGCTCCGTGCCCAAGACCCACGGCACCCAGATGGAGAAGATGAACGCAAAGCTGGACGGTGGGGGGGGGAACTGGCTTTGGGGGCTCTGGCGGCTCTGGGGGCTGGTTTTGGGCGCTCTCGGGGCCGTGGGGGCTTTTGGAGGGGGGTGGCTGTCTCTGGGGGCTGGGCGCTTTTGGGGGGGCTTTGGGGGTGGGGCGTGGTTTCAGGGGGGGACTGGGGGGACTGAAGCCGGGCTTTGGGGGGCCCCCGGTACCCTTAGCAACCCCCACCCTCCCACGCACAATGCGCACCCCAACACACCCAACACACACAAACCCATCCCACACCCCTGAACAACCCAACTCCCCCAAAACCCCGACACCCCAAAACCCCCCAGGCATGCGGGATGAAATCACGGAGCTGCAGGCTGAGCTGGCGCTGGCCAAGAAGGGCAAGGCAAACAAGGAGGGGAAGAAGCTCAACCCAGAGGCGTGAGTGGCCCTGACTCGAACCCCCGTTCTTGCACGGCTGCAGCCTTTTCTTACCCCCAAACCACCGGCACGGCCCCTCCCCAAAGTGAACCCAGATGTTAGATGCAACAGGAACCGACTTCCTCCCACCCTTTAGAAAAAAACCCAAAAGCAACCGCCGGAAACCCCAAATCGCCGAAACCCCCAAACCCTGCCGAAACCCCCAAACCCCCACCCCAAACAGTGTTGAGAAGAAGATCGCCGGCAAGAAGCGCGCGCTGGCAAAGGCTGAGCTGGCGGCTGCGGTCAAGGAGGACCTCAAGACCGTGGCGCTGGGCACGTCCAAGATCAACTACATGGACCCACGCATCACCATCGCCTGGGCCAAGCGCAACGAGGTGGGGTGTTGGGGCGTGTGTTTGGGGGTTTTTGAGGGGGGCCGCCGGAGTGTGGGCTTGGTGAGGTGCCAGCGTCGCAGGCCAGGAAATGCGCCGGCCCCGCTCAGCCCAAGCCGAGCTTGCCAGCCTTTGCCGACTGGGAGCCCGCTCCCTTTCTTACCCACTAACCCCACCAGCCCCACCCACCCCACCACCCCACCACCCCACCCCCCCACCACCCACCCTCCCACCCTTCCAACTCTTCCGGGGGGGGGGGGGGGGGGGGCAACAGGCCCGCGCGCCCTCCCCCTCAGCGGAGCGCAGCACAGCTCACGAGGGGCGCGCGCCCCTCGCCGCCGCAGTCCCTTTCGAGGGCCCGCCCCGCCGCCCGCCGCCGCCGGGCTGCGGACCAGGGCCGCCCGCGCCCGCGGCGGCGCCCGCCCGCCCGCGCTCGCGGCGGCGGGTCGCGCCAAGCCGCGGCAAGCCGCGCGCCCGCCGCTTGCGGTTTTTCCTTGCTCGCGCGCCGTCCGGCCTTCGAGTGTGGGCCGCGCGACTTCCTCCCGACCCCGACCCAGCTTGACGCAAAACCCCGCCCCCCACCGACCGACAGCAGCAGCAGACGCACAGACAGCTAGACAGGCAGGCACAAACGCTTTCGAGGGGAGCGCGCCCCTCGCGCGCGCGCATGAGAGGGGCTCTGCCCGGCGCCGCGCCGCGCCGCCGCCGGGCGCGGGGGCGCGCGCGCGAGTTTTTCTCTCTTTGCTGCGCGCCCGATTGGCGCCCGATTGGCGCGCTGCCACGCGCCCAATTGCGAGTAACGAATGGAGCCTGGGAAGAGCGGCGCTGAGAGGGCAGCGGCGGCGACGGCGATCGCGGCGCGGTGCTAAACGGCCCCCTGTTGCTCAGCGGGGGGGGGGCTGCACAGTGGCTGGCAGGGCGCTCGAAAAGGGGGCTCCAGGCACATGCAAATTACCCTGCAAGGTAAAGGATTGGTGCGCGCATGCGGCAGCCATGCCGCCGCTGCAGTGGATGGGGGGTAGCGCGTTCGAAGCGCCGGCCGGCGGCGGCGCTGTGCTGGGGCGGCCGGGGCGCCCACCGCCGGCCGAGGCGCGCGCGCGCGGGGGCTGCAATGGCTGCGCCGCGAAAGAAGACGGCGCGCCGCGCGCCGGCGGCGACTTGGGGATGCAAGATGCATTGATTGAACGCGGTGGGGGGGGGCACGCTGTACACGGAATTGCGGGGGTGCTGCCGAGGGAAAAAGGGGTCCGGTAGGGGGGAGAGAGAGGGGCGAGTGCGGAGGGGGAGAGACGCAGACCGCCGAGCCGGCCCTCCGCCCAATGCGCGGGGGGGGGGGGGGGGGGGGGGGGGGGGGGGGGGGCGGGTGCGCGGCGCGGGAGGCCGTCCGTCGGCGCCAGCAGAAGGGCGGGCGCCTGCGCGTGAGCCGCGAAACTCACCAACCGCGGTGCGCCGGGCGCCGCGAGGCGGCAGCAAACCAACGCGCGCTCTCAAAGGGTGGGCGGAGAGAGGGGGGGTCGAAAGGGAAACGCCTGCCGCTGGCCCCGGCGCGCCGCCAACGCCAGGGAGGGTGAGTTGAAACGGAAGGAGCCGTGCACGGTAAAAAAGCACCGAAAACCGCTGCCAAGTCACGAAACCCGCAAGGCGCGGCGCGGGGCGCGGCGCTCGCGGTGGGGGGGGGGGGGCAGCTCGCCGCGCCCCCTCCCCCGCGCGCGCCGCGCGTGCCTGCCGCCGCCGCCGCCGGCGGCGCTCAGAACGTGAAGACGCCGATGCTGCCGTCGTAGCTGCCGCTGAACACGTGAGCCCCGTGCGCCGCCAGCACGCGCACCGCGTCGTCGTGGCCGTCGCACTTGCGCGTGCAGCGGAAGGTGTTGAGGTCCCAGAAGCGCACGGTCGTGTCGTAGCTGCCGCTGACAAGGCAGCCCGCGCCCACCGCGAGCGCGAGCACCGCCTCTGTGTGGCCCTCCAGCACCTTCACGCAGTCCAGGGTGCGCAGGTCCCACACTCGGATGGTCTTGTCCCAGCTGCCGCTGAACATGTAGCGGTCGCTGACCGCGAGCACGCGCACGTTGTCCTCGTGCCCCTCCAGCGTGCGCACGCACTTGAGGCTGCGCGCGTCCCAGACCTTGATGGTCGTGTCGTCGCTGCCGCTGAACACGTGGTCGGGCGACGCGACCAGCGCGCGCACCGCGCCCGTGTGCCCCGTCAGCGTCGCCTTGCACTCGAGCGTGCCCACGTCCCACACGCGCACGGTCTTGTCGTAGCTGCCGCTGAACATGCAGCCCGCCGCGTGCACAAGCGTGCGCACCGGGCCGGTGTGGCCCTTTAGGATCTCGAGGCAGCCCAGCGTCGCCTCGTCCCAAACGCGGACCGTGCTGTCGTAGCTGCCGCTGAACAGCCGCCCCTCGCTGACCGCCAGCGCGCGCACCGCGTCGGTGTGCCCCGTCAGCGTTTTGACGCGCTGCAGGCTGGTCACGTCCCACACCTTGATGGTGTAGTCGTAGCTGCCGCTGTAGAGCTTGCCGTCGCTGATGGCCAGCGACAGCACCGGCCGCGTGTGGTCCTCCAGAACGTGCTCGCAGCGGCGGCTGTCAATGTCCCAAACGCGGATGGTCTTGTCCGCGCTGGCGCTGAACAGGCGGCGGCCAAACACCTCCACCGCCCAGACAATCTCCTCGTGCCCCTGCGGGGGTGGGGGCAGGGAGGAAGGGGGGAGGGGCGACGCGTGGGCGCGGCGCACGGGGCGCAGAGCGAGCTGTGCTGCAGTCCACGCCACCAAGCGCCGCTGCCCAGCCTCTGCGAAACCAAGGGAGAAACTCTCCCCAAGCTGCTGCCACCGCTGGTCCCAGCTGCTTGCGCTGCCGCGATTGCTGCCGGCGCCACTCCCAGCCCGCAGGCGCGCTTTGCGGCCCGCGCTTTGCGGCCCGCGCTTTGCGGCCCGCCCGTTGCGAGCCGCCCCTCACCTGCAGGATGTTGCGCTGCTCCTCCTCCGCCTTGAAGGTGGTGGTGGTCTTTGTGGCGGCGCTGGCCAGCTGGATGCTGTTGGCGTTGGCCCACTCCTGCAGTTGTTGCGCGTTTGTGCAGGGGGGAGGGGCGGCGGTGTTGAAACGGGAGCGTGCGAGGCGTGAGCGACTGGCTGCGCGCTGTGCGTGACGTTGCCGCCGCTGCCGGCCTCCAGGCCTCCTCTGGGCCCGCTGCTTTCCTGTCGACAGCGCCGCTGCGTGCAGCCCGTATCCTTGACACACAGGCAGCGCGCACTGCTGCTGCTGCTGCGGGCTGCAGCGGCGGCGGCGGCGGCGGCGGCGGCGCGCGCACGCGCCTGGATGGCGTTGCGCAGCGCGTGGTTGGGCGTCAGCTCGAGGTGCCGCAGCCGCATGCCCGTCACAGGGCACGTGCGGTGGCCCTGTGCGAGCCATTTCTCGATGCAGCTGCGGTCGTAGGTGTGCCCCGTGGCCACCATGACCGGGTCCGACATCAGCTCCATCGAGATCGGGCAGTAGAAGCTCGCAGGCCCCTGGGGAGCGCCGCCAGGACGCTCATCCCGCCTGTGGCTGCGCGCAGGCGCGGGCGCGGGGCGTGCGGGGGGCGCTGGCGTCGGTCGCGGCCCCGCGGCAGCAGTGCGGCCCAGGCCCGGCGCGCATGCCAGGCTCGCCGCGGCCGCCCAGCGACCGTTAGATGGCTCGAGGCACCCGTGCCGTCATCTATGCCGTCTCACCTGGACGTGGGCGCCTCTGGCGCCTCTGCCCCGCCCCCGCTGCTGGCCTGCTGGGGGTGCTCGCCGCGCCCCAGGTGCTGCTGCTGCTGCTGCTGCTGCTGATGCTGCTGCGGCTGCTGTTGCTGTTGCTGTTGCTGCTCTCCACGGCCCGAAAGCAGGGCCTTGATGCTGCGCATGGCCTTCTCGAGCTGCCCTGCTCTCTCGCAGGCTCCCCGGGGCCTCCGGGCAAGGCAGAAGCCTTCAAGGTCGCGGGCAGCTGCAGGACGAACCCGCGAATTGGGCTCCAGGGGCTGTGCGGGCCCCCAAAAAAACTCGCAGCGAAGGGGCACAGGTGCAGGCTGAGTCAACTCGCCGTGCACGGCTACGCAGGAGGCCGAAGCCCTGCGGGGTGCGTTTATGAATCGAATCCCGGCCTCTCAAACCCGTTTGCCTCGCCTGACAGCGCCCTCCCTGCGCCGATTGCGCCCGGGGCCCAGGCGCAGCAGCGATGGGCCGCTTTGCGCCGTGTCCCGTGCCCAATGACGACCCCGAGCGGCTGGAGCGCGTCCTCAACGCCAAGAAGCGCCTGATAGGGTGCGTCAGAGGGCGGCAGGCGACCGTTTGACTGGCCGTCAACCCCCCGCGCCAAAACTTGACCCCGCGTGCGCCCTCGAAACAGGATCGATGTGCAGGCGCTGGGCGCTCAGGTGGAAGAGCACGCCCGCCAGCGCGATGCGCAGCTGGCGGAGGAGAGGTGAGCGCGCGCACGCGCGGCTGGCGCACCGCCGCCGCGTGCCGCAGCGAGCGCCCCGGCCTGGCGTCTCCCCCCTTGCTGCCGGGGCCGCGGCAGCCCCGCCGGCGGTTGCGGCTCCCGCAACGGCAACAACCACCCCCACTTACCGCACGCGCGCGCACGCAGCGCCCGCCTCCGGCTCTCGCAAGAGGTGGCCGCCACCCTCGACGCCTCGGCCGCGCGCGCCGCCGAGGCGCGCGCCGGATGGAACCGCGAGCTCGCCGCGTTCCGCGCCGGCGCGCAGGGCCGCGCGGCGGCGCGGGAGTGGGACCTGAGCCGACCGGACGCGAAGCGCCTCGACAGCCCGGCGCGCGTGGGGGACGACGACCCGCGCTGCGGGCCCGCGTCGATGCAGCGCTTCGATGGGGAGGACCTCGCGGTGCGCCGCGCGCAGCCGCCGCTGCTGCGCGCCGGAATTTGGAGCGGGTCGCTTGCGTCGCGCGCGGCCCTTCATCCCTGTTTGTGTGGGGCCGGCTGGCGCGTTGACACACACCCGCCTGCGGGGCAGCCGCAGCAGCCGTCCGCTCGACCTGCAGCCGCGTGCCCCTGTTTGCCTGCTGCTTGGCAGCTGCACGTGTATATATACTGAACTCCACCACCGCCCGGCCATGCCACCGCGCACGTCCCCCGCCGCGGCTGCAGGCGGGCGCTCGCACCGAGGCCCAGATGCAGCAGGCGCGTGCGTGGTGGGACGCGCAGCGCGCGGAGCACCAGGCGGCGGCCGCGGCGGCGGCGGCGGAGGCCGCTGAGCGGGCGCGCCTGGTGGCGCACCAAGACGACAGCCAGCGCGGCGCCGCGGCGCAGGAGGCCGCCGCCTGCCGCCGCGCCGCCGCGGACGCGGCCGCCGAGAACGCACGCCTTGCGGCGGCGCGCGCCGAGGCGGCGGCGCGCGCGGCGGCGGACGAGGCGGCGCGCACGGCGGGGGAGCTGCGGGCGACGGAGGGCAGCGCGTGGCTCCGAGAGGACCCCGCCCTTGCGGCGAGCGCGCTGTCGCCGGCGAGGGTGCGCGCGCGCTGCGTGATAAACGCTAGCGGGCGTGTGGCGGGAGGGAGGGGTGCATGGCCCCATGCATGCTGGAGCGCGCCCATGCATGCCGCTGTCGCGCGTCCGCATGCGCGTCCCCGCACCCCTCGCCAGCCACCTGAGCAAGCCGCGGCCTGCTGCGGAAACCCGATCCTCCCCGCCCGGGTCGAACCATTCAAACGCTCGCCCCGGCAAACAAACCCCAAGGTGCGCCGCGACCACTGGAAGGGCATGACCCCGGAGCAGCGCGCCGCCATCCGCGCGGAGCAGCTGGCGCAGTCCGAGGCGGCGCGCGACGCCGCCGCGCTCGCCGAGGCGGAGGAGTCCGCGGCCGCCGCCGCGAGCCGGGGCGTGTCGCTCGCGCTGACGCAGCAGGCGCTGGCCGCGGCGCTCGCGCGGCGGCGCGCGGCAGAGGCGGTGGCTGGGGCGCTGCGGCAGCAGGTGGCGGAGAAGGCGGCGCGGGACGCGACGGCGAAAGAGGTGCTGGGCACGAACCGGGTGGACGCCTCTTACTTCTCCCAGTTTGGCACCAGCCATCGCTGACTCAATTACTACTACGGCCCCGAGCCGAGCGGCGGGCCGGCTGGGGAAGGCGCGGGGGTGGCGCTGGTGTGGCGCCCCGACCCGCAACCCCCCCCCATGCCTGCCGGGGGGCCATGTCGCGGCATCCCTGGGAGATCAGCACTGATTTGGTGGGCCGCTACGAGCTAGCTCGAGCGCGCGCCCCACACCTCACAGCCACCCGCCCGCGGCTGCCGGCGCCACCCCTCAAGCGGGCGGCGCGGCGCGGGCCGAGGCGGCGGGCTGTCGCAGCGCGCGGTGGCGCGCGCTCCGTGCCTCTGGTTTGCGGCCAAATAATCTGTTCGAGGGGCCGGCGCTGACCAAGCAAGCGCCGGCCGCTCCAAACACCGCGCGGCTTCCAACCCCCCAAGTCCCCCCAAGTCCCCCCCGCCCGTCTGCCTTGTGCGGCGGCGCCCACTCTGCTCTCCTCGGCTGGCGCTCTGCGTGCGCGCGCGCCTGTTCCTTGCGCCGCCGAAAGTCACCTCCCTTTTCCCGCCCCTCCGTGTGCAAGCGGCGCCCCTCTCTGTCGTGTCCCGTTTGCAGCTCTCAAGTTACTGCTCAACTTTTAAGCCGGGTCGTGGGACGCCGTGCGCTCGATTCTGGGGCTC
The DNA here is from genome assembly GCA_003203535.1 of Raphidocelis subcapitata. NCBI lineage: Eukaryota > Viridiplantae > Chlorophyta > Chlorophyceae > Sphaeropleales > Selenastraceae > Raphidocelis > Raphidocelis subcapitata. The sequence continues at coordinate 57,133 of BDRX01000132.1, read as the reverse complement.
CAACGCGCCGCGCCATTCCAACTCGAAAGGGGGTGGCGGCGGCAGCGGGTGGCGGCGGGACCAGGGGGAAAATCCGCCGCGCTCGTGTGCAGGGGGGGGGGTCAAAAGTGCGCAAGGGGTGATGAAACGCTGTGCGGGGGCAGGGCCCTGCGCAGGCGTGCAGCGCTGTGCAGAGGCCGCCGGAGCCGTGGGGGGGGGGGGAGTAGGGTGGCGCGCAGGGTTGGCAGGGGGAGGGGGGCGGTGCGCTGCTGCGCGTGCTGCCGGGTCGGCGCGCTGCGTGCGCGGGCAGCTTTGGTCAGGGCCTCATGGGTGCAAGGGGTTCTATGTTCGTGCAAACGCCCTGCCAGGGCGTTTTCTTTGAGCAAGGAGCGAGGGGGGGCTGCCAAAGCCCCCGAGTTAAAAGCGAGCAGATGGCGCGGCGCGGCAAGTTGACCTGTCTTTGGTGTTGTGTAAGACTGCAAAACACAAACACGGGGGTGGCCGCATTGAGGCGGGGACCGCCAGTGCTTCAAAAAGCACGCCCCGAGGTAGCCATGGGGGAGAAAGCGGGCAAAACCGCGGTGCCACGCGCGCGCGGGCGGCGCGGCACGGTGGGTCGCTGGGAGGGGTTGCGCGCTCATCAGGGGGTTGAGGTTGGCGTCAGAGTGGCCTCGGTGAATGCGGCCTTGGGTGAGGAAGCTTGCGGGCTTTCCCGGGATCATCGTCGTCAGGGGGAGGGGCAGACCAAAGGGTCAGAGCCCATTTGCGGGCACGCTAGCACACAAGGGAGACTGGACGCTCGTAGCCTGACTAAAGGTTCGCACTTGCATGTGTCACGCGCGCGCGTCGCACGCGCCATTTGCAGCAACTGCCGATTTGCCGCCGGCCCGGCGGGGCGGCCGCGCCGCCGCCTGCGCGTGCTCTCGAGAGCTGGCGGCAGGTGGGGCGGGCAGTTTGGGGGCTTAGTCGCGTGGCGACACCGTGACCCACAGCCCCTCGCGCATGGGCATGGACGCGCTGAGATCGTAGTCAACGCGCGCGCCGGGGGCGGGGGCGAAGCGGAAGCGGCGCAGCAGCGTCACCTGCGGAGGGGGTGGGTGGTTAAGGATGTGAGGGTGCGTTGGCATGGGCCTAGGTAAGGGGGCGAGCCCGCAAGGATGGAGCAATTGCAAGCCAGGGGTGGGCCTAAGGGCAAGGTGGGCTACACCTGGCAGGGGGGCATGGGCACGCGCCGCGTGCGCCGCTGGCGGCATCCGCTGCCACCAGAGCGCGTCAGCAAAGCAATCACGAGGTGACCCGGCTGCTGGCCCCGCCTGAACTGAGCCGGCCCCAAAACCGCCCCAAACCGCCCCAAAACCGCCCCCAAAACCGCCCACCAGCACGTACACGCCCTCCAGCTCGGCCAGGCGCTGCCCCAGGCAGATGCGGGGCCCCGCGTTGAATGATATGTGGCTGTAGGGGGAGGGCGTGTGCTCAAACTCCAGCCAGCGGTCGGGCCTGTTGGGGGACAGGGGGTTGGTTGGTTAGGTTTGGAGGAGCACGTGGTTGGCGGGCGGACACGAGGGCCGAGGCGCCTGCCCCCAAGCAATAAGCTCACATTCACATGAAGAGAGGCATGCACGCAAACCCGCACGCCCACACGCACAGACACACGCGTGGACAAGCACGGGGCGTGCACGGCGCACACACACACGCCGCCAGCGCAAGCTAAACGCACCAGCGCAAACGCGCGCGCGCGCGCCCCAGACGACCCCTTCCCCCCCACCTGAACTCCGCCGCGTCGCGCCCCCAAAAGTCCTCCAGCCGGTTTATGGCGTACGCCGAGTAATGGATCAGCGCGCCCGCGGGGACGCGGGTGCCGTCGGGGAGCGTGTCGGCGCGCAGCGCCACCTTTGCGTTTCGGGGCAAGGCGGGCAGACGGTCGGTCAGTCGGTCGGTCAGTCGGTTCAGTCGGTCAATTCAGTGATTCAGTGGTGCATTCAGTCAGCCAGTGAGCGTGTCGGCGCGCGGCGCCACCTTTGCGTTTTCGGGGACGGAGGGGTGCAGGCGGAGGCCCTCCAGGAACACGGCGCGCGCTGTTTGGGGGGGAGGGAATCAAGGGCGGTTCGGTTTGGGGGGGAGGGTCTGTGGGAGTGAGGGGTGCAGGCGGAGGCCCCCAAGGAGGCCGCGCCGTGATTGCTCGCCTGGGGTGCAGTTGGGGTTGCCGGCTCCGTCAAACCTAAGCGTGCCAGATCACCCCCCAACCCGCACGCCTGCCGGATCACCCACCGTAGCGCAGCTCGTTGACCTCGTCGTAGGTGGGCTGGCCGCCCCGCATCGGGCCCAGCGCCGCCTCCGCCTCGGCCAGCAGGCGCGCCTCCACGTCGGGGCGCGCCATGATCTCATGCAGCGACCAGCTCAGCGCCTGGGCGGTCGTGTCGCGGCCTGCGCAGGGGGAGGAGGGCGGTTTTGGCCTGCAGTGAGGGCCCAACCCCGCACAGCCAAACCCACCCTGCTTAACCCACCCAGCCAACCCCAGCCAGCCAAGCCCCAAAACCCCGCAGCCAAACCCCCAGAGCCGAGCCCAGCCCAAATCCGGCCCCCCCCACCCGCGATGATGAAGTTGAGCACCGTGTCCACCAGCGTCTCATCGTCCAGCGCCGCGCCGTCGGGGCCGCACTCGGACATGAACAGCGCCAGCAGGTCGCGCGCCGCGCCCTCCTCGCACTCCTCGCCGCCGCCCGCCAGGCCGGCGCCGCGCGCCCGGCCCTTGGCCGCGGAGGGCGCGGGCGTGGGCGCGGGCGCGGCCGCCTTGGGCTTGCCCTGGTCCGCCGCCTCGGCGCCGCCGTCCAGATCGTCCGAGGCGGGGCCGCGCGCGAAGCCGCCGCCGCCCGACGACGACGCGCTCGACGCCGACGGCGACGGCGGCGCGTCCGCCTCGGCCTCGGCCTCTGCCTCGGCGGCGGCGGCGGCGGCGCGCTCGATCGACAGCAGCTCGCGGCGCGTTGATATGATGCCGGCAGCAAAGGAGCGGATGGTCGCGATGTCGGCCCTCAGCCTGCGGCCGCGGCCGTCCTGGGGCGCGGCGTTTGGGGCGGGTTTGTTGCGGGTCGGCGTTCAGCGCCCTGCGCGCAAGCGTTCAAGCGCTCTGCGCGCGCCGAGCAAACGCATACAAGCAGCGGGGCGGCCGTCGACCAGGGCCGTGCCGCAAGTTTCGCCCCGCTGCTTGACCAGGTTTTGGCCAGGGTTTGACCGCTCCCTGCCGCCCCCCCGGGCGCCGCCCACCAGTGCCTCCAGCAGGCGCCATCCCGGAGTCCAGAAGCGCGCGTTGGTGGTGCGCTGCGCGCGGTCAAACGCCACCGCAAAGGGGATGCGGCCCGCGGTGGTGAGGCAGCCCGGGTCCGTGCCAAAGCCTTCGGCGGCGGGGAGGGCGGGCGATCGGGTGGGCGGGGTGTGGGGAGGGAGGGGCGGCGGCCGTTGCGGCACGCGTTTGCAGGGACCTTGGCAGGGTCTGTGCTTTGGGCCGCAAAGCGCGCGCCTGCCCATGGCCGCATACCCAATGTCCCAGCCCCGAGTCATAACCCAAAACTGTACCGCCCACCTATTTTGGCGAATGTGTCGAGGGTGAAGCGGTACATCAGGTCATGAAGGTCCAGCGGCGCGCCGGGCTCGACGCCGGGGAAGGCGAGGCGCGCGCAGCCCTCCTCGGCGCCGGGGGCCTCGGCGCCGCCGGCGGCGGCGGCCGCGGGGGCCTCGGCGGCGGTGGCGGGCGAGCAGGCGGCCGCGAGGCGGGCGGTCAGCAGGTCTGCCTTGGCGCCGAACACCTCAGAGACGTACAGCTTGAAGCTGGTGGGTGGGTGGGCAGGTGGTGTTGTGGGGTGGGCGGGTGGGTGGGTGGGTGGGTGGTGTGGGTGGGGTGGGGGGGTGGGACGGGGTGGTGCTGTCTGGCGGTCAGCTTACGCAGAGGCAGGCAGCGGCGGCGGCGGCCGTGTGTGCGGCTGCGAGCGCAAAGGGCTGCGTTTCCAGCCGCGCGCCGCCCCGCGGCGCAGCTCACCTGCGGATGGAGAAGATGCGGGACGCCAACTTGCGCTGCCAGCGCCACTGCTCGCCGTCCGACACGAAAATGCCCTTTCCCAGGAGGGGCCCAAAGTTGTCCCTTCGCGCGGTGGGGGGGGGGTGGGGTGGAAGGGGCGGCGGGTTGGCGGGGTGGGGTGGAAGGGGCGGCGGCGGCGGGTGGTGGCAGGGTGCCGGGGGCGGGAGTGGCGCGTCGAGGGCAGAGCAGCTGCGGCAGGGGCGGCCAGCGGGCCGAGGCAGGCGCGGCGGTGTGCGGCAGCAGGCGCGTGCGGGCAGCATGCGACCAGCGCGCGGCGCGCGTGCAGTCCGTGCGGCGCGCGCATCAGTCGGCGGGCGCGGCGCGGCCCCCGGGCGAGGCCCGCCGCCGCCGGGAGGGCCCCCACCTGAAGGGCTGCCCCTTTGGGTAATTGCCGGCCCGGGTCTTGAGGATGTGCTCCAGCACGGCGGGGTGGCGCACCGACACAAACGTGCGCATGAACGGCAGCGTGAACATGCAGGTCGGCGCGCCCGGCCCCAGCGCCCGCAGCTGCTCCTCGATCCAGTCGTGCAGGCGGTGCAGGTTGGGCAGCAGCTGCGGCGCGTCGCCGAGCAGCGGGAGCGTGCCCGGCAGCACGCGCGCGCCGGGGGGCGGGCGGTGGGAGCCGAGCGCGTGGCGCCAGTGGTACGCGACGGCGGCGGCGGCGAGGGCGGCGGCGGCGGCGATGGCGGTCGGCGGCACGCCGTCTGCAATTGGGAGGGAGGCGGGGGCGAGGGGGGGCGCCCGGGGTTGGGCGTCTCGTCTCGAACGCCGCGCGCGCGCTGGCGTCGTGCGCGAACCGGACCGCCCGCTCACCGCGGTAAGCCGCGCCGCACGCAGCGGCCCCCAGGGCCGCCAGCGCTGCCAGGAACAAGGTGCGAGCCTCCATTGCAGCCGGCTGGGCGCGGGGCAGCTGGGGGCTCGCGATTCTGGGCTGCTGACTGCGCGCGCGCAAGTGCTGGGCGCGCGATCTGGGGTTGCGCGCACGGTCGAATGCAGCGGAGAGGCGTGCTTTTCGCTTCCGAGTTGTGAAGGGGGCACAGCGTGTTCCAGGCCAAGTTCCGGCACCGGGTGAGAACGAACTTCGTTTACGAAGCCCACTTTGGAGGCGGCAGTTGCGTGCTTTGCACCTTGAAGATCGGCTGCTGGCCGCTCAGCGCAGCACAGCGCAGCGCCGGCGCCCGGCGCCCCGCCGCCGACCGCTCCGACCTGCGCGATCGCGGGCATTGCCAGGTGGCAACAGCAGTCTAGGTCAGCACACCTGCCTGGTTGTGCTGTGAACGGCAACAGCGTTGCGGCACCCCCCCCCCCCCGGCTGCGCTGTGCTGTGCCTGGTGCGACGACCCGACCAGGCGCCGACGACTGCGGACCACGCTCCGGCCCGAGACCTGCGGCATGCCGCGAGGTGAGCAAACTCCCGCGCAACAGGCGCCGGTTGTCGCTGGCCTAGCCGCGCGCCGCAGCATGGCGTTTTGCTGCGGCGTCGGCGCGTGTGTCGGCGGCGCTGGGCAGTGGGGACGCCGACCTCGCACGGCGGCCGCCACCGGGAGGCTCCAGCCTCCAGCAGCGGCCGCCTGGCCCGCCGCCCTGGCCCCGCACCGCAGCAGGGAGCGGCGCCGGCGCGCGCCGCGCTGCCGAATCATTGCAGCTGTTGGCCCATTTAGCTGTTGGCCCATTCAGGCAGGCACTCAGCAGCTGCCAGATGGGGCGGCCGCAGCGGCGGTGGCGGCCAGCGCTGCCCCGCCCCGAATGTGCTGTGGGAGAAACCGCTGAAAGCAGAGGCGGCAGCCAGGGGCTGGTGGCGCGCTCCGGGCCGCCGCTGCGCCAGCCACGGCGCGCGGCGCGCGGCGCGCAGCGCCGCACCGCCAGGCGTCGCGGCAGCTGAAACGGCTCCGGGGAGGTGCTCCCGCCGCTCGACCACTGCGCCCCCACGGCGTTCAAACGTTCATTGCCGTACCTCCTACGGTACCCTCATCCAGCCCCACCGGCCCTTGGAGCTCCCCGGCCCCTGCGCGTGCACCCCCGCGCGGCAACACAACGCCGCGGGCCCTGCGCCTGGCTTCCTCCGGCGTCATAGGATCTTCTAGTACCTTTTAGAGCCGATCCAGCTGCTGTCAACAGGAAGGACCTCTCCGCTACGCAAATGGAGCTCGCGGGGGGCCTCGCCCTCGCGCCAGAGGCGCAGGACCTGCTGCAGGTGAGCGTTTGGCGGTGCGCGCGTGTGCTCCTGTATATGTTGGGCGCATATGAGCGCCCGGAGGTCCCAACGCGGGGGGCTGGGGGGGCCGAGCGCTTTCGCCGCACGCGCGTGCGGCGCGCAGCGCGCAGACAGCGGCGCTGCGCAGCGGTGGTGCCGGCCTCCCAAGCTAATTGCGCGCTTTGCTACCCCCATGCAGATCCTGCTGGTTCTGCTGGTCAAGGTGGTGACTACCCAGGCGCTGTCCAGCAGCGCCGTCCTGGTGGCCACGACGACGTGCCACGCGCTGCTGAAGGCGGCGCGCTCTCCCTCCCGCGGCGCCGCGCCGGTGCTGCGGACCGTCGCGCGCGCGCTCTCGCTGCGCATCGACAACCAATGCGCCGAGGCAGAGCGGGTGAGTGACCTGCTGCGGGCGGGATGGAGAACACTGTGCGCCCCCCGTGCCGCAACGCCGCGCGGACCGGCGCGGCAGCGCCCGCCTCGCAGCCCGCTGGACCCACCCCCGGCCCGGGGCACCAGCGCTGCCGCCTCCCTCCAAACCGCACCCGCTGCCGCGGCGCAGGCCTCTGCCCTGGGCAAGTCCCCCGCGGTGCCGAGCGGCAAGGGCGCTGCCCAGCGGGCGGCCAAGGGCTTTGACAGCCTCTGGGACAGGGCTTTCCCCAACAAGCGCAGCGCCGCGGCGGCCGCGGCAGCAAAGGATCGCCTGCGCAAGGACGTAGCCAAGGCCGCTGGCGCGGTGAGGCTTTGAGGGCTGCTTTGTGTGAACAAAGCAGGGGGCCAGGGGCCCATCCGGGCGCGGCTTGATTGGCGCAGTCACCCCACTCACCGCCGCACCCAGGCCGGTGGGCAGCCCTCTCACACCGCCCGTCGCCCGTGCCCGCCGTCCGCTGCCGCAGGTCATCGCCCCCCACAACCTGGCTGTTCTCCTCATTGGTACCATCCAGGCGCGTGCGGGGGCGAACTGGGGCTGAGCTGCATGCAACCCTGTGCCTGGGCAGTTGCAGATGCCTTGCCCTGGCAGCCCTCGTGGTGGCCAGGCCTCTTGGCACGGCGGCGTGTCTTGCTGTGGCCCCCCACTCACCGGTGACCCCCCTCCACACCGCTCATGAAAGGCCACCGCTGCTCCCAAAGCCCACGCATCCCGCCCACCCACCCGCCCCCTGCAACAACACCGCAAAAAACACCGCAGGGCTTTGCCGCTGACCGCCTGCGCGCCGCTACGCTGGCCCTGGCCGCTGCGCTCCCCGCCGCGGTGGACGGCCACCTCGTTTCCGCCAAGGCCGGGATCGGCGCGGCCTCCAGCGTGCTGCCCAGGCGCAAGGCGGCGCTCCGCCTGCTCAACGCCGCCGCCGCCAACAGCGCCGCCAAGCTGGAGCGCCTCGCCGCGGCCCTGGGCGCCGCCGTTGGCAGCGGCCCCGGCGACGCTTGGGTGCGCGGGGCACCGCTGCCGAGGGGGGCAGGGCAGGAGGGCTGGCGCGCGTGGCGCAGGAGGCTAGGGCATCAAACCAAGCCCCCTGAAAGAACAAACCTCAACCCCCACCCACCCCAACAACCTCAACCCACCCTGCACCACCCACCCTGCAGAATGCACCCACGGTGGTGGCCGCGTGTGCCGAGTACATCGCCGGCTGCGCCGCAGTGCTGGATGCCTGGGGCGCCACCTGCAGCGCAGTTACTCAGGAGCTGCGCCTGACGCCCGTCAACGGGTGAGAGGGGGGCGGGGTTGGCCGTGTTGGGGGGCGCGCGCGGTGCGGTGCGGTGCGGTGCGCGCTGCATGCCGCCAGCCGCGTTGCGTGCACGTGCGCTGTGCTGCGCCTCCCAGCCATCCGCCAACGCCAACGGTCCGCTGCGCACGCGCCCCGCCCCTGCCCCCCCCCAGTGCCGTCCCCAACGGTGTGCGCGCCTCGCTGGCGCAGCAGCTGTCCGGGGAGACGGCGGCGCTGATGAACCACCCCGCCCTCGCCGCCGCGCGCAAGGTGAGAGCGCGCCAGCAGCCGGGGCCGGGGATTGGGCTGTGCGCGGGCTGGCCCTCAGTCCGCACCCCTCAGTCCGCACCCCCGCCCGCCCCCATCAACCCCCCACCCCACCCCACCCCACCCCAACAACCCCACGCCGCAGGCGCTGTCCTTTGGGCAGGAGGCGCTCAGCGCCAGCACGGTGCCCACGACGCCGGCCGCTGCCGGCCCCGCCATCCCCGCTCCCGCTGGCGACCGCGACCGCGCCGGCCCCACCACCATTGACGCGCGCGACGCAGCCGCGACCATCACGGAGCAGCAGGCGGACCCCTCGGCCGCAGAGCCCAGCAGCGCCGAGGCCGAGCTGCCCCAGGCTGCCGCTGGCGAGGGGGAGGGCAGCGAGGCGCCCCCCTGCCCGGCGCTGCGGCGCCTGCGCCAGGCCTCGAGCGGCAGCGGCGGCGGTGCCGCTGCGCCCGAGACGCCCCCGGGCCCGGAGCTTGCGCCGCGCGCCTTTGGCAGCGACAGTGGCCTCAGCGGCGACGGCGGCGACGGCGACGGCGAGGGCAGCGCTTTCGGCGAGCCCCTTGCCGCCGCCGACGACGCCGAGGATGGCCCCTGGGCAGCGGCGGACGCCGCGGCGCCCGAGGCGGGCTTGGGCGGGGACGCGGCCTGGCAGGACGCCCCCGCCCAGGAGCAGCCGCCCCCCATGATCGACGTGGCCTCCGAGCTGGCCGCCTTTGCGGCCGCGGGCAGCCAGGACCTGAAAGACCTGGTGCGGGCGGCGGCTGGGCAGGACGCCGCCAGCGTGGCGGCGCTGCTGGGCGCGGTGCTGCAGCCGTGGCGGCAGGCCATGCGGGGCGCGCTGGAGCCGGGCTGCGGCGCCGAGGACGCGGACGCGCTGGCGGCCTACCTCACCCCGCTGGATGCGGGCGCGGCGGCGCCGCTGGTCGTCGCGCTGCGCATGGGCGCGCTGGAGGCGTGGGAGTACCACCTCAAGATGGAGCTGCTGCTGGCGCAGGGGAAGGGCGCCGGCGACGCGCTGGGGCTCATCGTGCTGCTGGGCCGCCCCAGGGCCGAGTGGGCCGACCAGGACGGCGAGTGGCAGCTGCGGCACGTGCCCGCGGCGGCGCTGCTGGCCGAGACCTGCTGCGACCCCGTGCCGCCGCCCAGCCGCGCCACCGCCGAGGAGACTGCGGCCGACTATGCGCAGCTGCTGGCGTGGACGCGGTTCGCGCGCGCGCTGCTGCCGCTGGCGCTGGACGCGCAGGCGATGCGCGCGGGGGCTGCCGGCGGCGCGCTGGGCGCCGTGTCCGCGCTGGCCGGCGTGGCGGAGGTGCTGGCCGCGGCCACCGGCGAGGCCCTGGAGGCGTTTGCCCCCGGCAGCGAGCCCTACGCCGCCTTCCAATCCCGCGCCGTGCTGGCCACGCGCCTGGACGTCCCCGCGGTGGAGGCGCTGCAGAGCCAGGCGGAGCGCCGTTTGGTAGATCTCAGCGACGCCCTCGCCGAGGAGCAGATCCAGGTGTGCGGCCCCGGCGCGGCGCTGCTGATGTGGGTGTCGGCCGCCGCCGCGCGCACGGGGCTGCGGCTGCACGAGCTGGGCCCGCTGCAGGCCCAGCTGTCCGAGGCGCGCGCCGAGGCCGAGGGCTGGCGCGACTGCGTGCTGCGCATCCGCGACACGCTGCGCGCGCGCTGCCTCCGCAACGGGCGCGCCCTGGGCTGGGGCGAGGCCTGGGCGGCGCCGCCGCCGCAGACCGCCACGGTGGTGGAGCTGACCGGCAGCGAGGACGAGGAGAGCGGGGCGGCGGCGGGCGGCGCCGCGACCGAGGCGGATGCAGGGGCCCCGGCCCCGCAGCAGGAGGAGGAGCCGCCGCAGCAGCAGCAGCAGCAGCAGGAGCCGCAGCAGCAGCAGCAGCAGCAGGAGGAGCAGCCGCACCAGCAGCAGCCGCAGCAGCAGGAGGAGCAGCCGCACCAGCAGGAGCCGCAGCAGGAGGAGGAGCACCAGCAGCCGGCATCTGCGGACGGCGAGGCTGAGGGCGGTGACGCTGCGCCTTCGCGTGCCGCGCCCGACGGCGCCGCGGCGGATGGCCCACCCGCGCCGGCCTCTGAGATCGGCGTTGCCCCCGAGCCCGCCGCGGGCAGCGGCATGCCGGCGCCGACGCCCGCGCCGGCGCAGGCGCCCCGCCGGGGCCGCGGCTGGGGTGGCACCATCGTGCGCGTGGGCGCGGTGGGCCTGCTGGTGGCGCTGCGCCTGGCGACGCGCGGCGCAAAGCACCGCCGCTGACCGTACCCGCCCTGAATAAACATGTTTCTCCGTGACCTGCTTGGACTGGGCTGAACACAACCCCTTTTGCTTTCCCCCCGGCGGAAGCATCCTGCACTTGGCTTTCTTTGAACTGCAATTGGGTGCCAGTGCCAGGGCAATGCCCACTTTGCCCGCTGGCCACTTTCGCTTCACTTTCGCTCCACAGTCCTCACCTGCATGCTTTGCAGCCGCAAGGCTCCTGTTTCGTTCCGCAGCAATCTGTGTACTCTCGGACGCACCGCCCACCACCAGGCGTGCGCCAACCGCACACACCGCACACTGTTTTTACTCATGCGTACCCACCAGGCGTGCGCATCCTTCCACCTTGCGCACCCACCAGGCGTGCGCAAAATGCAGCATCCTTTTCCTCTTGCGCACCCACCAGGTGTGCGCAAACTCAAATTGCCGTGTTTCTTATGCGCACCCACCAGGCGTGCGCATCTGCAGAATCGTCTTTCCATGCGCGCCCTCCAGCGTGCGCTAATGCAGCCTCCCTTCCTCGTGTGTACCAAACCCCTGTTCGCAAAGCCCCCGCCACATTTTTTTGTGCACACTGCGCACATCGCCTCTGCAACCCAAAAGTGACAGCGCACTTCACCAGTAACACTGGGATTTGCTAGATCCCCGGTGCGGTGGCACCTGCGGGCGGCCGCCGCAAACAAGGCAGCTTGCAGTGCGCGCGCAGGGGCGCGGTCAAACGGCAGTCAGGGCGGAGGTTGACCGCTGCGCAAGGAGAGGGAAAGCCACACTCTGCACACATACCAGCAGCGGACAGCGCTTGCAGGGGACGACGAACAAAAGCACGCCAGCGATCAGGCGGCGGGGAAAGCAAGACAAAGACAACCGCGCGCGCGCTAGCACGCTAGGAGAAAGGCAAACGCTGCAGCGGGCCGGGCCGGCCTCAAATGATCTCCTCCCAGACGTCCCCCTCCTCGCCGCCGCCGCCGCCGCCGCCGTCGTCCCCGCCGCCGCCGCCGCCGCCGCCGCCGCCGCCGTTATCCTCGCCCTTTGGCCAGTCGTTGGGCTCCGCGCAGCTCGCGCCGGGCCGCTCCGAGTTGTCCGTGCACTGGAAGGTCGCGTCCTCCGCCCCAAGGCCCCGCTCCCTGTAGAAACCCGTCGGCACCAGCCGCCAGTTGTCGCAGGCGTCGCACGCGACCCACTCCCAGCCGGGCGGCGCGTCCTCCCGGCCCGCCGCGGCGAGCGCGGCGGCGTCGGCCAGCGCGCGGCTGAGTGCGGCGGCGTACGCCGCGGGGTCCCGCCGCGCGCCCTCCACGGCCGCCTCGGCGGCGGCCAGCGCCGCGGCGGCCTCGGCGGCGGCGGGGTCGGGGGCGGCGTCGCCGGCGGCGGCGGCCGCCTCGGCTGCCTGCACCTCAGCGGCGTTCTGCTCCAGCAGGCGCTGTTTTGGGGGGGGAGTTGCGGGGGGCATTGGGGGGTTCGGGGTTGTCAGCAAGAGTTTGAGGCGTGTTGGGGGCTGTTCAGAAGCGCTCGGCTGCGGGGTCGGGGCGACTTCGGTTGGCGCGGCAGCTGAGCGCGGCAAGCGCGCCGGCCCGGACTGCCGCCGAGGCGCCCCCCGCTCGCCGCCGCCGCGGCAAAAGCGACACGCAACGGCCCGGCAAACCCTCCCCGCCCCGCACCCCGCGCCCCCGCCCCCCCCCCCTCGCGCGCCCACCCGTGCGAACGCGATCATGTTTGTCGCGATGGGGATGACCTGAGGCGCGTTGAACCGCCCGTGGCCGGGCGTGTTGTAGGCCTCGGCGTTGAGCCGGATCCTGTCTAGGTCCTCCAAAAACTCTGATGCCGTGGCGTAGTGGTGCTTCCCCAGGAGGCCCTTTATCTTGTCCAGCCACATTTCTGATTCTGGGGGGACCCAGTCGTTGTAGTCAGGCACGGTGCCCTTGCGCACCTGGGGGAGAGGGGAGGGTGGTTGTTGGTCGGCGGTTTGGTTTAGGGGGGGGGCTTTGATCGGGAAGGCGCGACGGGCTATAGGCTCTGGCTTGCTCGCCGTCGCGCGGTTTCGGCTGTTTCAGGGCGGTTGCACGGTGGCCCCAGCCCTCACCTTCCGCCCCCCATCTCTCAACCCCCCCTCCCACCTCTCAAGCGCACCACCCATCAGGCCCCACCAACCCCCACCCCTCACCCCCACCCCACCCTCCAAAACCCCCGCAGCCCCAGCCCCAGCCCGACCCGCAACCCCCCCACCCCCCCACCTGGTCCTTGAAGATGTTCCTGAAACCCTTCCACCCGCCGATGTTGCAGTCCTGCTTCTGCCACTTGGCAACCTCGGACAGCACCCCCCGCAGCACGTTGGTGAGCGGCCGCCGCGCCGCGCCGCCGCCGCCGCCGCCGCCGAAGCCGCCGCCGCCGCCGAAGCCGCCGCCGCGGGCGCGCTTGGCGCGGGGGCTGCCGCCGTCGTCGTCGTCGTCGTCGGTGTTGGGCTCGGGGGTGGGCTCCGGCTCTGATGAGTAGTACGCGTCCTCGTCATCCGAGCTGCCCCCAAAGTCGTCATCACTCATCTTGCGCTTCTTCCCGCCCCCGCCGCCGCCGCCGCCCCCGCCGCCGCCCTTCTTGCCGCCGCCCTTCTTGCCCGCGGCCGGACGGGGCTTTTTGGCGCCGCCGTAGGCGCGGGGCGGGGGCGCTGCGGCGGACGGCGCCCACTCGTCGTCGGGTCCCAGGCGCGCCGCCGCTGGGGGCCGGCCCCTGCGGTTTTGAAAAGGGCGGGTGGGTTTGTTTGGGTGGTTGTCGGTGGTTGGGGACGGTGCTGGAGGTGCGGCTTGGAGCGCTGGGGGCTGAGGGTGGGAGTCTGGCAGGGCGGCAAGGCGGGGCAGGGTGGGCCGAGACCGGGTCAACCCCCCAGCACAGGCTGGCCCGCCTGCTCACTTGCGCGCCCCCCCGCCGCCGCCGCCGCCGCTGCCGATCGCCCGCCCATAAGGCGCGTACGCCGCCGCCGTCGCTGCCGCCGCTGCCGCCGCCTCGGCCGCAACGCGCTGCCGCTCCGCGTCCGCCTCCGTGCGCCGCCGCGCCGCCTCGGCCTCCTCTTCCGCCGCGGCGCGCGCGGCGACGGCCTCCAGGCCGCTGGCCGCCTCCAGATGCAGCGGCTCCGGCGCCGCGGGGCGCGCGACGCGCCGCTTGGCCCAGGCGCCTGGTTGGGAGACGAGTGGGTGGGGGGGAGGGTGAGTAGGAGTTTGACAGCAAACCAGGCTCGCCCCCTGGGCTTGCCCGCCGGGCTTGGGCACGGGGTTGAGGGCTTCGGGGCCAAAACGCCGTGCAGACTGGCAGCGGCAGCGCAGGCGGCCACGCCAGAAGCAGGCAACCAACGCCGGCGCGAGCAACGCAACAGCGGCGCGCGCTCACCCGCCCCCGACGCGCGCGGCAGAATCGTCTGCTCCACAAACCCCTCCCGCCGCCCGCACAGCGTGTTGAGCGCCGCCGCCTTTTCCCCCCGGTAAATGATAACCCGGGTTGACCGGGCGTGGCGGGAGGCCCAGCTGGGGTACTTGATGGTGCGCCGGATGCGGCGCTCCCCGGGCAGCGCGTCGAGCTTGGGGCGCAGGTGGGCGGGCAGCAGGGGGGCCTGGAGGGGCGGGCGGTTTGGGGGGGGGGGGTGTTTGAGGAGGGGTCGGCTTAAGAGGCGCGCAGACGCGCGGGTGGGGGGCGCTCAAAGCGCTCACGGCGCAAAACTGAGGGACCGCTGAAGCCCGCCCCCGGCCCGCGCCGCCGCACCCTCGCCCCCACAGGACGACCTCACAGCCCCCCACCTTTGGCCGCCCGTCCGCGCCGACACCCCCGCCGCCGCCGCCGCCCCCGCCCGCCCGCTGCTGCATCGCCATGAACTCCGCCAACTCCTCATTCACCGCCGACCCCGCCCCGCCAGCCGCGCCGCCGCCGCCGCCGCCGCCGCCGCCGCCGGCGCCGCCGCCGGCCGCGGCGCCGCTTTTGGAGGTGGGTACTTCGGATTCGAAAGGGTCTTGCTGCGCCCAGCTGGCCTCCTCTGTGTCGCTGGCCACCTCCTGGTCCCAGTCCTCGTTAAGGGCCTCGACCTTTGGGGTGTCGGGGTTTTTGGGTAGGGTTTTGGTTGGGGTGTCGGGCAGGGTGTATTCTAGGGTTTGCAATGGAACTGAGCTCTGAAGCAAGGCTACAATCGCAGCCCCAGACAAACAAACACGCTCAAACACAAACGGCAACGCCAACACACAAGCCATAACGCCAACGCAAACGCGCAAACACAGCCGCGCCGCAGCGAGCGGGCGCACACCAACGCGCGGGCCGCACACCTGCTGCGAGAATATCCTCCCCGCGTCCTGCCGCAGCTTGGCCTGCTGCTCCGCGTGCTTGATGCGCACCCCGCGCACGTACTGAGACAGCGCAGGGTCCGCCGCCACCATCTCGGCGAACTGGGGGTCCCTGGGGTTTTGGGGTTTTGTTCGGGGGGGGAGGGAAGGGGGGGGGGGGGTGTTTCGATGCAATGGGGCGGTGTGCTGGGGCGTCGCGCAAGCGGGGGCAGGCCTCCAAACACGCCACATGCACAGAGAATACACAACATGCGCATACAAACACACGTGGCACTCGCAAACACACACAGACAGTGCGCTCGCACCAACACCAACACCAACACCAACACAAGCTCAAACACACACAGACCGCGCGCACGCACAAACCCACCTGCACTTGCTCCTGATGGCGTCGATGCGCGCCCACCGCCCCAGCGCGTCCACCTCCTCCGGTTCCATTCCGAATTTGGTGCGCAGCAGCTCGCCGGCGCGCGCGTGGGGCAGCTTGCGCAGGTCGGCGTCGGTGCCTTTGGGGGGGTGGGGGTTTTGGGGGTGGGGTTTGGGGTTTTGGGGGGTGGGGGGTGGCGGAAGGGATGGGGGCGTTGGTTGAGGGGGGCTCTGGGGCGGTGGCTCGGGCCAGCAGCCGGGCTTGGGCGGCAGCTGCCTTGTCAAAGCCTCCAAAACCTGGTTTCTTGACTTTCAACCTCTCAAGGAAGCCCTAGGATCGCTGGCTGCCAGCCGCATTCCAACCGCCGCCCCCAACCGCCGCCACCTCGGGCACATGCAGCTCAACACTCCCCCAGCCCCGCCCTGCCCAGCCCCCCGCCCCAACCCCCACCCGTGATGGTTCCGTCCTCCCTGCGCGTGAGGCCCTCTGCCGGCTTCCCCTCCTCCCTCGCCAGGCGGCGCGCGTCCTCCCGCACAAAGCTGAAACCCCTGCTCGGCGGATAGGGTTTTTTGAACGGGCCGTTGCGTTTCTGATTTGAATGTGCTTGTGTGTTCTGCTGCACGGGCTGAAGGCTGTGAAGCGTGCATGCGCCTGCATGCATGCAGGGCTGTGCAGTGCGCACCCCCGTTGCGGCGTCGCGCCAGGCTCCCGACCCCACTCCAAGCTCCCCCCCCCAAAACGAAGCAAAGCGGGGCGCGCGCGCGCACCTGCCGCGGCCCGTGGGGTCCCCTATCCCCGTCAGCGCCAGCAGCACCCCGGGGCGCCCCTCCTTGACCACGTGCTCGTACGCCTCCGTCAGCTGCCAGGGGGAGGCCTGCCGGGGCGGGGCGGGGTGGATGGCAAGTGATGGGAATTGGCGGTAAATGGTGGGGGTGTTTGTTACGTCAGCTTTTGGTGCGGTCAAAAGCGGGTCAAAGGCCGGTCAAACCAAGGCCCACCACCAGCGCCATTTCGATGACCGCGGCGGCCTGGCGGCCCTCGTTGTGGAGCGGCAGCTGCTCCAGCGCCACGGGCAGCTTCTCGGGGGCCTCTGCGGGGGGTGGCGGGTTGCGGGTTGCGCGTGTGCTCGCGTGTGAGTCTGCTGTACATTGTTTGGGGCAAACCAAACAACCCCCCAACGCCTTAGTCAAGATTGAGGCCAGTAGACCTGCAGCTCAGCCGGGCGCATGTTGTGCAGCAAAAGCGCAGCAAAACTGGACAAAAAGAGCCAGATCGGGCCAAACAAAGCGCAGATCAGGCCAAGCAGCAGCACCAGATCGGGCCAAAAGAAAGAGCCAGATCAGCCCGGCCGCTCACTGTCCCGGACGGCGTCCAGCTCAGCGAGCACCGCGGCGCTGACGCCCATTGTGTTGCGGAAGCCCAGGCCGGCCAGCAGCGACTCGTAGCGCGCGCACAGCTCGGGGGTAACCTGGCGCGCGGCGGCGGTTTTGGTGGCGGCTTCGTTTGGGTGTTGGCGGTTTCGTTCGTGCGCTGCCGTTTTGTTTGTTTGTCGTGTGAAGATGGAGGCGTCCACAGCACTGAACCAGGCTTGGTCCCCTTCCTACAAAAGCAGCAGAGGGCTCCGCCAGCCAAAAAAAGCAGCTGAAGGCTGCCCCAGCCAAGAAAGCAGCTGAGGGCTCTGCCAGCCAAAAAAGCCCCCCCCCGCCCCGCGCGCGCGCGCACCAGCTTCCTCAGCTCTGCCTCTGACAGCTGCTTGGCGTCCGGCCGCAGCGCGAAGAGCCCCTCGGAGGGGGCGCCCACGGGCACGCACTCGCAGCTGGGGGGGAGTGGGGGCGGTGCGGGGGCGGCGGGTTTGCGTCGCGCGGCGAGCGCCATTGGCGTTTTGGGGTTTCCAACCCCAGAACATCGCCGCCCAGTGTTTGGGGCGATTCCTGGCTTTGCTGTCTGCCTCGGGGCTCGCGCTGGGACCTCGGTTCTCAGCCGCCAAAAAGCTCAGCACGCCACAGGCAAAAGGACCCCATTTCCTGCCCCCTGTCCCAGACTTGGGACGCGTCCCGCCCGGCCCAAAGCCCAAAGCGACTCACTCCTCCATGAGCAGCTTCACGATGCCCTGGTCCCTCGCCGCCAGCCCTGTGCGCGCAAACTTCTGCTCCAGCTCCCGCAGGCCGACCGTCGCCCGCGGCGGCGCGCCGCCGGCGGACGCGTCGCCCTTCTTCTCGAGCTTCTGCTGCGCGTTGGCCAGGGAGCGGCGGACGAAAGACTGCAGCCGGCTCTCCTCGAAGCGCACCGCCTCGGTCGAGCCGGGCGCCCAGACCGGGGCCGCGGGGTGCTGCTGCCCCACCAGCACCGTCCCGGTGATTTCTCGGAGGTGCAGCGCGCCGCCCGCGGAGGAGCGGACCAGCAGAAAGTCGGTCGCCGCCGCGGCGTGCGGCGCGGCGGGCGCCCTGCATGGGAGGGAGGGGAGGGGTCGAGGGGCGCGGGAAATTGGCTTGGGGCGCGAAAGGGCCGGGCTACGCGAGCGTGCAGGCAGTGCGGCGAGCATGCAAGACTCATGCAACCACGCGCATGCGTGCTGCATGCGCGCCGCATGCGCGCCGCATGCGACGGGACGCATGCAAGCGCATGCACCGCGCATGCACGCGCAGCCGGCGCGCCTGTAGCAGCCCGCGTCGACCGCAAACTGCGCCGCGCCCGGCGAGATCTGGCCGAGATCTCGGAACGGCGAGGGCGAGTCGGGCTCGAGGGCGTGGGGGGTGCCGATCATCCACGGCGGGCGCGGCGCGCCGGGCGGGGGCGGCTCCAGGCTGGTGGGGGGCGTGACCTGTGGGGTGGGGTGGGGGTACGCACGGTTTGGATGGGGGGAGGCGGGCAGTCGGGGCTGGGCGGCGCATGGCACGAGGGCCGGCTCGGCGCCGCTTCTGGTGCAGATTCAACGGGGAGGGAAGTGGAGACGGCTGCAGACAGCGGCGGCGGCGCAGCCGCTGCCCCGAAGCGGCCCCGCCGCGGCGCTCGCCTGGCCCTCTGCCCGCGCCGCGCGCAGCTCAGCGGCCAGCGCCTTGAGCCCCCCGTCGTCGTCGCCGCGGCGGCGGTAGTAGGTGCCCAGGCGCACGCCCATCCCGGTCTGCAGCATGAAGATGGGGCGCTCCTGGGGTTTGGGGGCCGGGGGTTTGGGGGCGGTTTCAGTCCGTTTTGTTGCCGCCTTGGCCTTGCAAACGTTTCGGTTGGCCAGAGGGGTGTCAGCCCGCGAGAGTTTGGTCGAAACATGGCTAATTTGTGGTTGTGATCAGGTTTGCGTTTTGTTGTTTGCTCAAGTAAACACATGCCCCACAGAGCCGTCAGAGTACGAATACATTCATTAGATGGTTTGCCACACGCTTGTGGTTCGGATTTTGCCCTATCTTTTTTGCATCAGCCGGCATCTGGGCGGGGTGGGCGCCGCAATTCGCAGACAAGCACGGAGAGCAGAGAAACACGAAAGCCCAAACACCTAAACACCTAAACACCTGAACAGCCAAACACTCCAGCAACGCAACCAAGCGCAGAACACTTAAAGCAGCGTGGGTGCCCCCCCCCACCTCGTAGTGCTCCAGCAGCAGCACGTGGCCGTCGCAGGCGGTGATGGAGGGGCGCGTCTTGAACGCACCGGGGGGGCGAACGGGCAGGCCGGACGCGGCGTCGGGGACGCTGCAGGGGGAGGGGTTGAGTCGGTCAGTCAGTCGGTCAGTCAGTCAGTCAGTCAGTCAGGCAGGCAGGCAGTCAGGCAGTCAGGCAGGCAGGCAAGGGAGGCAAGGCGGGCAGACGGGGAGGCAGGGAGTAAAGGCGGCAAGAGGGGGGGGGGCGTAAGGCCAGCGCCGCGCAAGCAAAGGACGGCCTCGCCTGTTGGCCGCTGCCGTGTAGAGCGGCTGCAGGTAGCGCCACACCGGGATGACCGTTATAATGCACGGCCCCAGCCCCCGGCCCTGCCACAGGCCCAGCTCCTGCAGCGTGCTGCCCGCCTCCAGGCGCCGGCACTGCTGCGGCATGCCGCCGAAAAGGAGGGGCTCCTCCGCGGGCTTGTCGCCGCCAGCCTGGTCGCCGCGCTTGCGGCTGGAAGCGTCCATGAAGCTGGGGGGGGGGGGGGGCGGGGGGGGGGGGGGGGGGGGGGGGGGGGGGGGGGGGGGGGGGGGGGGGGGGGGGGGGGGGGGGGTGGGGCGGGATGTTGTGCATTAGTGTGAGGCCAGGCGGCGGGCGGCTGCGGCCGCAGAGGCGAGGTGCCGCGCTTTTCGCCGGTTGCACGGCAAACCCCTTCAGGCCTGGGTAAGTTTCGAGGCAGCAGGGCGACGGCAAGGCAAGCGGCCCCCCTGTACACAGCAGAACCCCCGGCGGCCGCGGGGCTGCCGTGCCGCACTGAGAACAGCCCCGCCCCTCACCGCCCCCGCGCGCAGTCCCAGAACATGGCCAGCGTGGTTGTCTCGTCCACCTCCTCCTCGGGCATTGAAACAGGGATGTTGCGGCTGTTGAGCGCGCGGAAACGGAGCTGTTTTTTTGGGGGGGGGAGGGTTTGGAGAGGGGGTGTCGGATTCCTGCTGAGGACGAGAGGAGGAGCCCTGCAAGCCCCTGGTTGGATAGAGCGGCTCCCCTGGCACAAACATAAAAACACGTAAACAAAAGCACGCATGCACACATACGCACGGCGCACACAAACACACCCCAGATGCGCACAAACCACGGACATGACCACGCACCCTGAATATGGGCGGCCCCGCCGAGTGGCGCCCCGAGTCTGCCTTTTGCAGCACTCGGTGCATCTCCAGCGCGCACCACACCGCGTCGGGGTGGTGCCAGCGCCAGGGGTCGGACGCCTCGAGCGGCGCGATGGGGATGGTCTGGGGGGGTGGGGGTGGGGCGGGTGGGGGTGGGGGGGAGGGCCGGGTCTGCGGGTTTCTGCTGCTGGCTCCACCCGAGCGACGCTCGCAGGTGCACAAGGGGTCTGGGGGGGTGGCGGTAAGGGCACCCCACCAAGGGACCTCAATCCTGCCAACGGACTGTCCCCAACCGCGGGGTGGCCACACCGACCGTATCGATGCACCGACTCGGCAACCCCCACAGCCCCCCACTCCCACCGTGAGGTTGCTGGCCAGCACCGAGTGCTTGACCGCCGGCCCCTTCTCCCCGCGCCCCTTCCTGACCGCCTGGTAGAGGTGGTCCCTGCTGACGTTGAGGAACGCCAGCGCGCGCGCGAGGGGCTCGCCGCCCTCGAGGTGCGGCGGCAGCGGCACGGCGCGCTGCGGGGGCGGCGGGGCGGGCGGGCAATTTGCAAGGGGTGGGTCGGGTCGGGACCGGGCCCTAAGGGTCCCTGGGGTGTTGATGGGGGTTGAGCGGGGCGCAGGTGCAGCAGCAGCAAAAGGTGTTGGCCACAACAGGCCCTGAAAAAACCCAGACCCAAACAGCGCAGACAAAGCGCGCACCCGCGGCGGCGGGGCCCGCACGAGCGCCTCTGCCTCCTCGTATGCCGCCGCGTTGTCGCATTCGAACACCATGCCAGGGTCGTTCAAATCCCAAAGCAGGGGCGCCACGCGCCGCCGCCCCGCGGCGGCGGCGCTGCCGCCGGCCAGCAGCGTCGCGAGCGCGCCGGAGGGCGGCGGCGGGGCGGGCAGCTGCTCGGCGGCGCCGGGAAGCTGCCCGCCGGGCGGGTCCCAGATCACGTCATCCTCCCATGCGTCATCCAATCTGAGGCCCGCGCCGAAGCGGCGGGACAGCAGCGCGCCGGCGTGCAGCAGCTGCGGTGCGGCGGCGCCGAGGGGCCGGGCGCCGCCGGGCTGCGGTGGATGCTGCGCGCCGGCGTCCCCGCCGGCGTCCTTGCCGCCCTGCTTTCCGCCCTGCTGCTGCTTCTCGCCCCGCGCCTGCGCCACGTTCTGCTGCGGCGCGAGACGCAGCATGCGCGGGTGCAGCGGCGGGCCGCGGGCCGCCGGCGGGCGGCGCGGCCGCCCCAGCCGCCCGAGCGCGCCCGCCGCAGCCGCGTCCGACGGCAGCGGCAGCCGCCGCAGCCCCGAGCCGGGGCGATCCTCCCGCGCCCCGCCGTCCAAGTCCATCCCATCTCCGGCCGCCGCCGCCGCCGCCGCCGCCGCCGCCGCCGCTTCGACCTCAGGCTCCCCCCCTCCCTCGTCGCCCCACGCCACCGCGGCCTCCCATTCGTCCCTGCCCCGCAGCGACACCTCCGCCACCGCCACCGGCAGCGGGAGCTCCGGCGCGGCCGCGCCGGCGGCGTCCACACCGTCCGACGCATCGCCGTCGCCCTCCCGCCGCTCGCGCCGCGCCGCGTCGGCGGCCCCGCCCCCGGCCGCGTCCCCGCCGCGCCGCTCGGACGCCGCGCCGTCCTCCCCGCCGCCGGGCGCGGGGGCGGCGGTGGGGGCCGAGGCGGCGGCGGCGCGCTGCGCCGCCTCGCGCTCTCGCCGCTCGCGGAGCGCCCGCAGCATCGTGGCCGCGGGCCCCGAGCCTGTTTGGAGGGGCGAGCCACGCAGCCGCCCCGCCTTTCAGCTGCGCCCGCTCCGCAGCAACCCGCCTGTGGCCCAGTGCACCCCACTCCACCATTCCCCAACGTTGGGGCCGCTATCAAGCCCAGGACCACCGGCCAGCCCGCGCGCGCCCCTTCCAAACAACGCCCGCCCGCGCGCCCCGCCCCCGTTTTGTTCCCGCGCCTCCCGCCGCGCACCTGCCGCCCCCAGCACGGCCGCGGCTGCGCCATCGGCGTCCGTCAATATGTCATCCGCCGCCGCAGCGGCCACGGCAGGCACAGCATTGGCGGCGATGAGCGCCTGGGGGGGGGAGTGGCGGCGGCGGGGGGGGAAGACGCGTCAGGCTGCAGTCGCTTGGGGCCATGCAGAACCCACTTGCCGGCTGCTTGTCCCCAAACCCCAAGTTGGAGGGTGCCCTTGTCACGCGCTGCTGTGGCGGCCCGTATGCGCGCAGCCATTCGCGCAGCCATTCGCGCAGCCATGCACGCAGCCAGGGCGCCCCCTAACCTGCAGGTTGGGTGCCCTGAGGAGTTCGCCCTCGTCCGGCTCTTCCTCAGGCGCCGCCCCCCGCGGCGGCGCCGCCGCCAGCCCCGCCTGCTGCAGCGCCAGCGCCTCGGCGGCCGCCGCCGCCTCGGCCGCGCGCTGCGCCTCGGCGCGCGCGGCGGCGGACTGGCGGCGCGCCTCAAAGCCCGCATCGATGCAGGCGTGCTCGTGGTGGGCCTCCTGCGGGGGGGAGGAGTTTGGAGATTTGGGGGGTTTGGGGTTTGGGGGTTTTGGGGTTTTGGGGGGGGGGGTTGGGGGTTTGTCAACCTGGGTTCAACCCAGCGGCTTCCTTCCAGACAGCCCCGCGGCGCGCATCCAGCAGCTACAGGAACAAAACGGAGGGAACAGGGCCGGCCCACGCACCTCCAGGAACCTGCGCATGTGGCCAAACACCTCGCTCAGCATCATCACATCCTCCTCAGCGGCCTCGTCCCCCAAATCCAGGTACGCCAGGCCCAACGCCTCCTGCCGCGCGCGCCGCGCCTCGCGCTCCGCCTGCTCTGGCGTCAGCCCCGCGGCGGCGGCGGCGGCGCCCGCCGCGGCCGCCGCCGCGGCCGGCGTCGGCGCGGCCGCGGCGGCGGCGGGCGCGGCAGCTGCCCTGGGGCCGGCAGCGGCGGCAGCGGCAGCTTCCCCCTCGTCCTCGTCATCCGTGAGGTCGTCCACGTCGATGTCTTCGTCATCCCAGTCCTTGGCGTCGGGCAGCGGCTGCACCCTGCCCGCGCCGGCGCCGGCGTCGGCGGCGCCGCCGGCGCCGAGCGCGAGCGCCTGCGCGAGGGGGTCGCCGCCGACGAGCGCCAGGCCGTGCTGCTCCGCCTGCGGGGCGCATACGCGGGGCGAGGGGGGCGATGCGGCGTGTCGACACGGCAAGGCAGGTGCAGGGCGCTGCTGCTGTGGCCCCGCGCGTGCGCGCGCGGCAGCAGCGCGGCACGCAGCGCGTACGCACCGCGCCGAGTTCGCCGCCGAGCAGGGAGCCGAGGCCGCCGCGATTCGGATCCGCCATTGCACTGTTCAGCTCCTCAGCTTCGACGCCCCTACGCCCCTCGTCTAGCCCGAAGGCTGGCGCGGTCCGGGCATGATGATGATCTGCCGCGCGTCCTCCCTAGACGCTGCTTTTCCCTGTCACAGCAGCGTTCCCTTCAGCAATGCAATGTCGTCTGCTTTGTGCTTGCAGGACGTGCTGCTTTGGCAAGACGGCGCGTTGAACACGCCCGCTGCGGCGGCAGCTGCGCCGCTCCGCTGCGCCGTCCTGCCAACGCGCGAGTTCGTAGGCTGTGCAGGCCGGACAATGCTGAGGCGCGCAGCGCGGATGGCCAGGCTTGATACCGTGAAAAACTTGAGCCGACTTCAAGTCGTCCAAGTTGAACGGCCAGCTGGTTGACCCGGCGGCGCTGGCTTGACCTGGCTCCAGCGCGGTGTTGGCCCTGCTCGACCCCCCTGATCGAGCCGCCCGCGACGGTCGTGAGGAGCGAGGCGTCGGGCGTGCGATTGGCGCGCCGCGCACCACGGCGGAGCCGCTGCGGCAGCCCGGGCCGCCGTCGGGAGTGCAGCGGCCACCGTCCGCCGCCCAACCCAGCCTTGGGGGCGCAAGGCACCCCGTCGCAGCAATCGTTTTCAACGCGCCGCGCCTTCTAGCCCACCCTCGCCTAGCCAGCGCCCAGCGGACGCGTCCAGGGCGATTCCGCGCTCCCCCCCGCGCGCTGCAGCGACCGAAGCACAGCCATGGAGCTTCGTAATGGAACGGTGGTGGGCCTGCACGGCCCGCTGCCGGCAGACAGGCGAGCACGCCACGCGCGCTGGCGGCGCCGCCGGCCGCCGGCGCCGCCACCGTGCCGGCGCCCGCTGCCGCCGCGCCCGCCGCGGCCCCCACCGCCAGCCGCCGGCCGCCACAGCAGCTCATGAGCAATCTGCATGCCCCTGCCGCGGCATCAAGCGCTGCGCGGGACGCACGGCAGCTCAGCCCCCGCCCGCCGCCCCAACCCCCCAGGCGCCCCGCCTTTGAGGAGGGCGTCTCTGCCGTCTTCACGCAGTGGACGGCGCTGTGCCTGGCCGTTGAGAACGAGTGGGGCGGGCCCCACAGCGTGGACAAGGCCAACGCGGTCATACAGGACGTCATCGAATGGTTCTACACGCGCAAAGGTGGGCGCGTGCGCGGCCTGCTCCTCGTCTGGCTGCTGGAAGGGGGGAGGGGACTCGGGGGAGTGCTAGCCCTGGGCGGCGGCCCGCCTACGGCCACTGGGCGCTCGGCCAGCTAGCCGGAAAACCACTCGCCAGGCGTCGGCGGTTTCAAAGCACACAACCGTGCGCACGTGGTCCTAAAACCCCCCGCAACTCGACACTGCCAAAACCGGACCCGAAACCCAAACAAACTCGACCAAAAGAGTGCCATGTGGACGAGCTGGAGGTAGAGCTTGATGATGCCATGGTCCAGGAGTTCAGCACAGAGTGCGAGGACGGCAGCACCAAGCAGGTGGCCGCCACGCTCATCGAGCTCCACACCCAGTGCCTGCTCGGGGAGACGGCGCTGCTGGAGCAGCTGCGCAGCAGGGCGGCGTCGGGGGCGGCGGCCAGCAAGCGGCAAGTGGTGAGCGCTGGCTTGGGGTGGGGGCGGCGGGGAAAGAGCAGCGCCGCGGGGCAGCTGTGCCCCCGGTGCAAAATGCAAGGGCTGCCGTTGACGCCTCCACGCAGCGTGTCGCGCCGCAGCTGCCGGCGGTTCAGGCAGGGTACACGCGCCGCCGGCCCCTGCCACCACCTCCCGCAACCTCCGCAGCCCCAAACCTCCAACGAAAAGAGCAACCAACCCCCGCAACCGCCCGCCAGGTGGACCTGGACGGCGCAGAGCTGGACGACGACGACGACGGCAGCTCCGGCAGCGGCAGCGGCGGCGGCGACGACGAAATGGACGAAGGCGCCGACGCCGGCGCCGCGGCGCCCAGCGCGGCGCCGCTCGGCGCCGGCGCGGGCGCGGCGGCAAAGCCGGCGCCGGTGGTGGACGAGGACGGGTTTGAGCTGGTGCAGGGGCGGCGGCGGGGGCGGCGGTAGGCGGGCAGGCCGGCGGGCGCGAGGGGCGCGCGCGGTGTGGGTTTTGAGTTTCAAGCCTCCCTGGCCCGGGCAGGCGCTGGCTTTTCGGCGTCTGTATGCTGTGCGGCTTGTGCAGCCGGCCGCCGTGGCCGGTGTGTAAGTACGGTGGAGGCGTCGGCCACATTGCGTGCACCTCAGCAGCCGAGGCAGGCTCTCAGCCTCGGCCGTGGTCAAGGCAGCGCGCGGCGCGAAGCGCGTGGGGTGGTTGCGACGTCCCGCGGGCTCCGCAGAGCCAGCAACTCAAGCAACAACAGCCTTGCCGAACCCAGCCTGCGGCGCGCGGGAAGTGATCTGGCCCGCTCAAGGCCTGTCGTCCCCACATTTCAATTGAGTTTGTTCCCACGCCGTTCAGAAATCACGCTCAGCGACCGGCTTCTAGAACGCGCGCAGCCCCGCGGCCCGCCCGCCCCGGCCGCCCTCCAAGCGCGCGCCCGGGCCCGACAGCGCCGCGCAGTTGGCGTATCGCAAGCCGGGAGGCACTCCTGGGTCGGCGCTGCAGCCGGCTCCGCAGCCAAGGGCTCCGCAGCGGAGCGGCGCGGCGCGCGCGCCATCGCTCGCAGCGCGCTCGCGGCGCCGCCCCTGGTCGCGCGCGGGCGTGTCGCCTCTGCGGCCGTCCAGGAGCAGTAGGTGACGCCCCACCCACCCCGTGTGGCCGCGCCCGCTTAAAGCCGGCGCGCGACGCGCGGAGCAGCGCGCGGGCCCCCAGCCGCGCGCGCCGCGCGCCCCGCCCCGCGCTTCCCTGCAGCGAGGCTCACCCCTCCCCCTCTCCGCTGCCTGCGAACATGGAGATCTATGGCAACCCCACCACCTTCAACCTAGAGACGGTGCTCAAGCAGAACATCACGGCCTGCGACTACTACCGCAACGACTGCACCCGCCTGACAGACTGGCAGGCCGTCGTGGACGAGATCTACAATGCCGTGTCTGACATCGAGCCCTGGATCGGCGGCAACGCGCGCGGCCCCAGCTCCGCGTTCTGCCTGCTGCATAGGCTGTTCACGCTGCGGCTGTCGGTCGAGGAGATCACGGCCACCATAAACCACGCAGACTCGCCCTTCATCCGCGCGGTGCGCTGCGCTGCCGTTTTTTTTGGGGGGGGGGCTGGGGGCGCGCTGCCGTTTGCTTGTTTGGGTTGCGGGTGGGGGAGACGGCGTGCCGCTTGCAATTTGCCTGCGTCTGGCCCGCTGCTGTTTTCTGCCAGCAACCGCTGCTTCGGCAGCAGCCGGCAGTCATGCGCCCGTCGACGATCGCAAAGCAAGCAGCTTGCCCGCCCCCACTAAAAGCCACGCCCCCGTGCCCTCCCCCCCCCCCAGCTTGGCTTCCTCTACCTGCGCTATGTCTGCGACCCCCGCAACCTGTGGAACTGGTTCAAGGGATACGTAGAGGACAAGGAGGTGCGTGTTGGTGGGGCTTGGGAGGGGCTTGGGAGGGGGCGGGGGCGTCTACCGCTGCGGCTCCCTTGCTGCGCGCGCACGGCGCGACTGTGCCCGCAGCGGCGCGGCCCTGCACCGCGCGGCGGCACGCCGGCTGCGGCAGCGCCCGCTGATAGCATCTGCCCCAACCGGACCCGCCGCCGCCGCCGCCGCCCTGTCCGCAGGAGATCCGCCCCACAAAGTTTGCCGGCAACATCACTATGGGGGAGTTTTGCCGCGACCTGCTGCTGGAACAGGTCAGGGGGGGGGGGTGGCAGGGCCCGCTTTTCGAGCGGGCGATGCGCGCGGCGCCGCTGCAGCGCGCGACTGTGTTGGCTGGGGACTTGGGGGAGTGGGGAGGCCCACTTTTCGGGAGCTCTTCCTGAACGGCTGCATTCCGCAACCGAGCCGCACCATTCCCTCGTGAAAGCAGAAAAGCTGACTGCCGCCCCTACCCTCCCACCAAAACCAAACCAACCCCGCCTCGCAGTACTACTTTGAGACAATCTTCCCTCGTATCCCCAAGAAGGTGCAGGACGACATCATCGCCGCCCTCACCGCGCGCGGCCTGCCCACAACGGGCAAGGGCAACGCCGGCACCGGCGGCCCCGACCGCCGCGGCGCCGACGAGGGCAACCGGCGGCCCGCCAGCGTCAAGGCCAGCCTGTCGGTGGCGATGGGCCAGAAGGCGCCCAACCGCGCCGGCACGAAAGACTTTTCGGTGCGGGAGGCGCTGTGGGAGGAGAAGATGGGCGGCCGCGGCGGCGGGGGCCGCGGCGGCGGCGGGCGCGACGGCGGCGGGCGCGACGGCGGGCGCGACGGCGAGCGCGGGGAGCGCGGCGGGGACGAGCGCGGCGGCGGCCGCGAGCGCGACCGGGATCGCGACTGGGACCGCGGCGGCGGCGGCCGCGAGCGCGGCGGCGGCGGCGGCGGCGGCGTGCGCGACTACCGGGACCGGGACCGGGATTGGGAGCGCGAGCGCAGCGGCCGCGGCGGCGGCGGCGGCGGCGGCGGCGGCAGGGACTATGACCGCGGCGGGGGCCGCGGCGAGTACCGGGAGCGCGGCGGCGGGGATTACCGCGGCGGTGGCGGCGGCGGCGGCGGCGGCGGGCGCGACTACCGGGACCGGGGCCGCGAGCGCAGCCCCGACCGCCGCCGCTTCAGCCGCAGCCCCGAGCGGCGGCGCTACAGCAGGAGCCGCAGCCGCAGCCCCGCCCGCTACGGCGGCGGCGGCGGCGGCGGCGGCGGGGGGCGCGACGCGCGCGACGTGTTTCGCGACGCGGCGGCCGACGCCGGCGCCGCCGGCGGCGACGTGCGCTCGCGCTACGGCGACGCAAACGGCAGCCGGCTGTTTGACGAGGGGGGCGGCGGCTACCGGGGCGGCCGCGGGGGGGAGGAGGTGTACCGCCTGGGGGCCCGCAAGGGCGGGGGGTACCGCTGAGGCCGCAGGCCCGAGGGGGCGCGCGGTTGACCGCCTGCTGGGCTGGCTTTCCGCGCGGCGTTTTGAGCTTTGACCGGCCCATTTTTCTCACTGTTGCTTGGCTTTGACCCTCCTGCTTTTCGCCTTTCCACCGATTGTAAATGTCGACACTGGCCTTGGCATCGCATCGACTGGCACAGACGGCGGCATTGCCAGCGCAGGACGGCAGGAGGCCAGTCCGCTCTCGCGTCGGCAGCGGAACGCTTGCCAGCGTCGGCGGCACCAGGTGCGCGCAACTGCGCTGGCCCTTTTTGACCGCTCCTCCGCTCGCAGCACTTCATATTCATATTCAGCAGTTCCTCAATATGGATCCCCAAGAGCCCGCCCTGGCGCCGTCTTTGATCGCGAATGTCGTGATCTTGCGATCGACAGGCCGCGGCGCAGGTGCGCCGGCCTTTGGGCGGGGCCCCGCGCGGCCGGTTGACACCCACGGAGTGTCTCTGACCACCTACGCGCCTGCCCCCCGCAGAGGAGGACGCGCTGGCGGCGCGGCTGGAGCGCGGCGGCGTGCGTGCTGCGACCGCGGAGCGCGCCGGCGAGCTGCCCGCCCTGGCGCAGGTGCGGGGTGCAGCGGCGCGCGGCGCTTGCGGCGGTGTGCACGCTGCAGCGATCGCATGCCGGCGATCACCGAGTGAGGCCCCCCCTGGAAACCGCGCGCGCAGGAGTGGGGCGTGCGGCTGGAGGAGGTGGCGGTGCTTGCCCCCGAAAGCGAAGCCGCAGCGGGCGGCCCGCTGCAAGGCGCCGCCGTGCTTCATTGGCCCCAGGTCGGCTCAGCACGCGCGCGCGCTGTGTGTGCAGTGGGTTTGCCCGGAAGGCTGCCCTGGCATCCCCTCGGCATCCTTGTGTGGGTCGCCACGCATTGAAACAACCCCCCACGCCCCGTGCGGCCGCGCAGGGCTCGGATGGCACGGCCGCGATCCAGGCGCTGGCGCAGCTCAACCTCCGCCGCGCCGCTCGGGCCAGCGCCCACGTCGGCGGCAGCAGCGGCGCCGACGGCGCCGCCGCGACGCCCCGGACCTTCCTTTTGGTCGGCTACGCGATGAAGCCCTCGCGAGAGGCCGCGCTCGCGGGCCAAGGCCTGCTGCCGCTCCTCCCGCGGCGGCCGCGCGCGGGGCCCGCGGTCGCGTTCGTGCCGCTCGACCTCGGCCGGCCTTTGGGGGAGCAGCCGCCGCTGGATGTTTTGCTGCACAAGGGCTCGGACGAGCTCGTGGCGGGCGCGGGCGGCAGGGGCGGGGCGCCCGCGTGGTCCGAAGCGCTGCTGCGGCTGCAGCGGGAGCTGGCGCAGCGGCCGCAGGTGGCGGTGGTGGACCCGTTTGAGTGCACCGCCAAGGTGGGCACAGGCGTGCCGGTGCCTACCGTATCACGCGCGTGGTGGCCACTGTGCTGCCTACGTAGGCAGCTGTGCACCCAACGCATTTGCTCACCGGTGAGTGCCAAGCCGTCACCACCCCTCTCACCCAATCCCCAATTCCCCTCCAAACAGGTCGTGGACCGCTGCCTGCTCGCCGAGGTGCTCTCCGGCCTCGAGCAGCTGCCCCTGCCCGGCGGCGTCCGCGCCCGCGCGCCGCGCCACGTCGTGGCCTCCCTGGGGGCGCCGGACCTGCAGCACCGGCTCGACGCCGCGGGTGAGCGCGTGGGGCGCGGTGTGGCGGTCTGGGCGCCACCGCATGCCGGGGCAGCCCCTCCTTGCATGCGGCTGTGCGTACGTTAAGCCGCAACGCCAGCGTACTCACCCGCCGCGCTCCCCTCTAAAACCGTAACAAGGCCTGTCCTCCTGCGCGCTGCTGGTCAAGCCCATCGTCGCGTGCGGACTGCCAGAGTCGCACTCAATGGCGCTCGTGCTGCAGCCCAAGGCGCTGCGCGCCCTGCGCGGCGGCCTGCTGGACTGCCGCGGCGGCAGCGGCGGCAGCGGCGGCGGCGGGGGTGTTGACAGTGGTGGCGAGGGCGCTGAGACTGCCGTGGTCCAGGAGTTTGTCAACCACGGGGGGTTGCAGTACAAGGCTTACGTAATAGCTGACAAGGTGAGAGGGGCGCCGCGCTGCGGCGGTGCTGGAGCGCTGGCGCTCGACAGCTCACCGGCGGCAAGGCGAGCCCATCTGCCGCTGGCTTGCACAACCCCGCCGTCGCGCCAACGGAAGAGATGCCCCCGATCGCCTGATTCCACCCCCCCCCCCGCCCTCCCAGGTGTTTTACGCAACGCGGGCCTCTATTCCAGACGTGGCGCGCCCGCCCGCTCCCGGCCCCGACGCCGACGCCGCCCTGCTCGAGCGCCAGGTGCTGCGCTTTGACAGCCTCGCGTCGCTCCCCACGCGGCTGCCCGCCCACATGGCCGCGCCGCCGAAAGACGGCGCCGCCGCGCGCCCGCCGCAGCCGCTGCCGCGGCCTGCGCTCGAGGCGGTGGCGGCGCACCTGCGGCGGGCGCTGGGGCTGACGCTGTTTGGCTTTGACGTGGTGGTGTGCTCTGACACCGGCGACTGGCTCGTCGTGGTGCGCGGGGGGCGCGCGGATGTGCTGCGGGCGCTGCGGAGGCGCGCCGGATGCTTTGCGCCGGCGCAGCGACGCACCCCGCCGTCTGACCCGCCGTTTGACTTTGCTCTGGACCGCCGCCGCAGGACGTCAACTACTTCCCCAACTACAAGGGCGGCCCCCCCGAGACGGCGGCCTGGCTGGCGGAGGCGATGGCCGAGGCGCACGCGCGGCGCCAGCACCGTGAATGAGCGAGGCCGCCTCTGCAGGTGGGTCCCTGCGGCCGCAGCAGCAGTGCAGCGGGCGGGGTGCAGCGGGCGGCGGCACGTCGGTGCTTTCCCTGGCTGCCCCGCCCCACCTGGCATGTTTCGATTGTGTCGATCGCGTCCGTATCCTCGTAAGCAGAACTCGCCCTCGACCCACAGCGGCCCTCGCCACCCACACACCGCAGCGGCCTCGATCGCTCAGGCTCGCACACACACTTGGCCCGCGAGCGCTCCCGGCGCTCTCATCACACCACACAGCAGCCATGCTGGCCCGCAGCGCGGTGGCCGCGCCCTCCGTGGCGACGCGCGGCCCCGGCTCCTACCGTGCAGCTCGCGGATTGCCCGTCCTCCGCGCCCGTAGCGGTGAGGATGCGGCGCTCGTGCTTTCGCGGCTTGCGGCGGGCGCTGGGGCGACGCCTCGTCTCGGCTCGATCTCGCAGCAACACCTCTCACCCCCCCGCGCGCCCCGACCCAGGCCGCGTGGAGGAGCCCTTCAATGAGGGCGCCGCGCAGGTGAGGCGCCTGGTGCAGCGCGACCGGAAGGAGCTGATGGGCAACGCGGACATCCTGGAGAAGTACAAGACCGAGTTCGGCGACGGCGCGGACGGCGGCGCCGCGCCCGCCAGCACCAGCGCCGCCGCCGCCGCCGCCGCCCCCGCCGCTGCCCCCGCCGCGCCGGCCGCGGTCGCGGCCCCCGCCGCGCCGGCCAGCAGCAGCCCCTTTGCCCCCTCCGCCCCCAGCAGCAGCAGCAGCCCCTTCGGCGCCGCCGGCGGCGCCGCCTCGCCGTTCGCCCCCGGCGCCGCCTCGCCCTTTGCCGCCGGCGCCGCGGCCTCGCCGTTTGGCGCCGCGCCGCTGCGGCCCTCGCGGCTGGCCAGCATTGAGCCCAAGGGCCTGTCTCCCGACATGGGCCCCGACCCCATCATTGCGCCGCCCAAGGACACGCGCAGCTGGCTGGCGCGCATCACCCTCACCCAAGTGGTGGGTGTCGGCGCGGGCGGTGTGGGGGGTTTTGGGCGCACGCTTCACTCGCCAGGGGCGTTGCTGCTCGCGGGAGCGCTTGCAAGACAGCCAGGCGCGGGTTTTGGTGTAGTGGCAGCCGCACATGCCGCTTTGCAAAGCCGGCGGACGACCCTGCCAAACCGGAAGTCCGCGCGCCCACCGCCCCCCCCAACTCCCTCCATCCCCCTCCCCCCCAGGTGCTGTTCCTGTCCTTCTCCACCATCATCGGCATAATGATCGCCACCTTTGTGGTGGTGGTCAAAACGGGCGCGGTGAGGCTGGCGGGCATCGAGTGACGCGGTGACGCTGCTGGAGGCTGGCTGGCTGGCTGGCCGGGTGCCAATCTGTGGAGGCTCCGCCCCGGCACCGCTGCGCGGGCGCCGCCGGCCGCACGAGGGCAGGAGGCGTGTTTGAAATCGCGTTTTGTTTACCAACCTGCCTCGCTCGTTCAAACGCCGTGAGTAAGACCATCACGGGGCTCGCACAAAATGGGTGCACTCGTTCAGACACAGTCGGGGAACACGTGGACAGAAAGTTTGCTGGGCCGGCTGAAACTCGGCGCGTGCATTCAGAGCGGCTGGGGGGCGCGAAACAAGGGGCGCGTGAGTGGCAGCGGCATAATGGGCCGCTGCGGGGCCCGCCCGCCGACGGCGGCGCGGCGGCCCCTGCGGAGCGCGCCCACCCCCCCTCCGCGCGCCCCGCCGGCCGGCGGCGCCAATCAGCGCCCGCGCGGCGCCCGCGCGCCCCTCAGCGCACGCGGCTGAGCACGCGCGTGAGCGCCTTTTTCATGTCGTCCCTTGACAGGCTGGTGTCCACCACCAGCTCCTGCAGCACGCGCCCGCTGCGCACCACGAGCGCAAAGCCGCCGGGCAGCTCCACCTTGGTCAGGTAGAGCTCCAGGTCCTGCGCCACCGTCGACTTCTCCTCCGCCTGCCGGCCGGGGCGCACGTCTGAGATGCCGGCGGTGGACATGAGGACGGACACGATCTTCACAATCTCGGCGGGCACCTTTTTTTCGGGTGGGGGGGGGGGGGGGGGTTGAGTTTGGGGGAGACGCGGCGGTGCGGGCTGATTTGCGGTTGGGGATGGTGCGCGGCGCGGCGGCGCGGCGGCGCGCCCCCAGACCCTGCAGGTGCGGGAGGGGGAGGGCGCGCCGCGCGCAGCACCCCTAAGCAACGCGCGCGCGGCAGGAGCAGCGGCGGCGGCGGCGACGGGCGCCGCGCGCACCTCGCTGGTTGCGCGCCACTCCTGGTTCTCTATCGTCTCCATCAGCGGGTCCGCCTTGAGCGCGCGCAGCGACAGCGACACGTTGCGGCGGGTGCGGTCGACGCCGATGACCTTCACATCCACCACCTGGCCTGCGGTTGGAAGGGGAAGGGCGTTTTTTTGGGAGGGTGGCGCGGCGCGGGGCGGGGCGGGACAGGGGTGGCGTCAGCTGTGGGGTTGCTCGGCGGCCGCGACGGCTCGCGGGGCGGAGGGGACTCCTTTCAATGTCAAACGCAGCAGCGCAGAAATTGTTCCAAATTTGTGCTTGCCGTCAGACAGTACGAATACGTATAGATGGTTTGACCACACGCTTGTGTTCGGATTTTGCCCTATCTTTTCGCATCAACCGGCAGCAACGATTCCTGCAGACCCAGCCCACATCCCAAATCCAGAACGCAGGTACAAGCGGCACCGCAGCTCACAAGGAAAAAAACGAGCTCTCAGGAATGAAACAGCAGCGGCCACTGCGCACACGCAAGCGCACACCGCGCCTGCCCGCCCCCGTCACCCCGTCACCCCGCGTCACCCGTGCTCACCCAGCCGCACCACGTCCTCCACCGTCATCACCATGTCCCAGCTGAGCTCCTTCTTATGCACCAGCCCCTGCAGCCCCATGGGCGTGCATTTGTCATCCAGCAGCGCCACGATGGCGCCGTAGTCCTCCAGCCTCACCACCTCCCCGCGCACGACCTCGCCCTCCGAGAGGCGCGCCAGCGCCTCGGCGGCGCGCGCCTGGCGCTCCGACAGCACCAGCTCCTCGCGCGCTGACTGGGTGTCCACCTGCACCCCGCCCTGCAGCCCTGCAGCCCCTCCCCCTAGCCTGCAACCCCCCCCCCACCCTTGAGGTCCTCCCCCCGCCCTGCAGCCCTGCAGCCCCTCCCCCTAGCCCCCCCCCCCACCCTTGAGGTCCTCCCCGTCCAGCTCCACGATGAGCCCGCCCTTGTTGAACGCGGTGATGGTGCCCTCAGCCACCTCGCCGCTCACCAGGAGGTCCTGGGCGCGCAGCATGGGGTCGGCCAGCGGCGACTGGGGGGGGGGGGGGGGGGGGGGGGGGGGGGGGGGGGGGGGGGGGGGGGGGGGGGGGGGGGGGGGGGCGAGGCCGGAGGTGCGGGCTGGCAGCAGCTGCGAGCGGCTGGGATTGCTGCATGCCGCGCGTGCGCCCGCTGCGCTGGGTATGGGGCCCATACGGGGCGCGGGCTCCGGCGGCTGGCTGGGGGCGCGCGCGGCCGTGTCGGCTGTGTGGCGGCCGCACGGCGCGCGCACCTTGGCGGCGCGCTTGGCGGCGTGCACGCGCCAGGCCGGCGGCGCAGCGCGCACATTGTGGCTGCACCTGCGGGAGGGCCGCAACGGGGGCGCAATTAAGTCGGGGCGGGGCGCCGTGGGGCCGCGAGGGGCGCCGGCAGCGCGCCGCAGCGCGCAGTGCGCACTGCCGCCGGGGGCCGCCGGGACCGCCCCGCTGCTCCCCCCGACCGCCCCTCACCCTGCCGGATGCGGACCGCGCGCCGTGAACGGCCGGGGATGTCCTACGCTGGTGTGCATCGCTCGGGGCTGTGTGGTGGCTCGCGAGCCTGGGGTGCAGGGGCCGTGCAGCGCCTTCTCAGCTGGGAAGCGCGGATCGGAAGTAAAACGCTTATTGGTGCCGCAATGGCCGGTTCCGGCGCAACCGGCCAAGGCTGGGGCCCGGGGAAGCTGCCCGTGCCTGGCCTAGGCGAAAAACCAGGCCATGCGGGTCCCCGCACGCAGTTCCCAGGCGTTTCCGAAGTGCATTTCGTCCGTTGTCACGCTCGCGCCTTCACACGCACGGCTGCCTGCTGATCACGGCTTGTTCCGCGGTCCACCAGGCTCTCTGCGGGCCCAGACGCGCTGCCCGAAGGTCGCTGAGCGGCCAGCCCCGACCGCGCTCTGCCGCGCGCACGCCGTCGGCGGCGAGCGGCGCGTCCCGGCGACACCAGCGCAGCGCGCGTCCGCGCGCGCCTCCTTCCGCGGGCGTCAGCGGCGCCCGTCCCTGCGCCCAAGCGCCCAAGCCCCCGAGCCCGGCCCCATACCGCGCGGCGCGCAGCAGCAGCAGCGGCAGCAGCAGCCATGGCAGCCAACCCGGCGATCGTGCAGTGCGCCACGGGCGAGCGCATGCCGGCGCCCTTTGCCAACGAGGCCTTTGTGCTGCGCCGCCCCGGCTGCGGCTTTGAGGTCGACGGCGTGCGCACCCGCAGCGGCAAGTGAGTGCGGGACCGGGACCGGCTGGGGGCGGGGCCGGCGCTGGCGGGCGCGGCGGCGGCGGTGGCACCGGCAACCGCCGCCCACATCACACCGGCGCGCGCCGCCGCCGGCCGACCCCACACCTCGCCCCCTCACCCCCGCCCACACCTCCTCCTCACCCCCGTGCCCCCCCCCTCCCAGGTGGGCCACCACGGGGTCTGTCTACCTTTCCAACACCCGCCTCGTCTTCCTGGCGGACCGCCCCGACGCCTCTGGCCTGGCCGGGTTTGACATCCCGCTGGTCTACGTCACCAACGACAAGCTCAGCCAGCCGGTGGGGCGCGGGGCTCGGGGCAGCAGCTGGGGGCGGCGCAGAGGCGCTTCCCTCTGCGCGCGGTGTTGCGGGATGCGCAACACGCAACACGCAACACGCCAACCAAACTTGAGGCCCCCGTTCCTTGACGCCCCATGAAACGCCGCGACCATCCCTCCCCCCCCCCCCAAAAAAAACCCTTGCAACCGCCCAGATATTCGGCTGCAACAACCTCAACGGCCGCGTGTGGCCCGCCGTCGAGGGCGGCGGCCCCGCGGGCGGGCTGCCGCCCCACCAGTGGAAGGTGCTGTTCAAGAGCGGCGGCATCGGCACCGTGTGGCCGATGTACTACGCACTCGTGGCGCGCGCGCGCCGCGCGGAGGCGGCGGTGAAGGGGCCGGCGGAGGTTGTTGAGGAGATCACAAAGATGGCGCAGACGGCCTTTGTCGGTGGGGGGCCGGCGCGCGTTTTGGGGGGGGCGAAAGCGGGGGCGCGCGGGCCCTGCTTCGATGTGTGACAGCGGCGGCCGGCAAACGGCGTCCACGTTCGTGCCTCCCGCCCGCTCACCGCTGCTTGCGCGCCCTCTTGGAACCCAAACCCACACCCCTTCAACTCCTCCCACCCCCCACCCCCAGACCCCAACGACCCCACCACCATCTACCTGACCCAGCCCGTGGGCGAGGAGCAGCGCCTGCAGGAGCAGCCCCGCTACGCCAGGTGCGCAGGGAGCAGGGCCGCCGCGCGCCCGCACGGCCGACTGCGTTCCCCACCGTGTTTGCGTCCTGCCGCCAGCGCACCCCCAATCGGCCCTCCCCCACCGCACGCCACCCCCAATCGGCCCTCCCCCACCGCACGCCATTGCGCGCCTCACCGACTCCGGGACCAAATCCAATATCCCCCCCCCCCCAAAAAAAAACCGCAGCAATTACGGCACGGACGAAGCTTACGAACCCGTCGACCCCGCCGCGGCGCAGCCGCAGCCGCAGGGGGCGGCGCCGGCGGCGGCCCGCCGGTAGCTGCCCCGACGCCGCGCCGCGCGGCGCGCACCCGCCCCGCTCTTGCCTTGCGTTGGGCTCCTCGCCTGCCCTGCTGCGCCGCGGCCACTCCGCCGCCGCCGCCGCGCCGGGAGTAAAAACACCGTGAATTGCGTTTGGGTTACTCACTTCGGCACAGATACGAGTGCAGCAACGGCGCGCCGCCGCGCCGCGCCGCGCCCGCGCGGGGGTGAAAAAGCGCGGGCGCATCAAACGGGGGCGCGCGGCGCGCGGGGGCGGACGGAGCTCCAGCCCGCAGGGCGCGCGCGCGGACGACACACCCGGCGCGCCCGCCCGGCGCAAGGCCGCGGCGGGGCGGGCCCGGGGACTCTCAAATCAGACACGTGGAATGCTACAGGGGTTGTGCGCCAATTGGGCAGACAGCGCTCAGCTGGGCAGACCGGGACTGGGGCCCTCTCACAAGGTGGCAGCTGCCCCCTCTCCCGCGCCCCAAACAGACGGGGCGCGCAGCGCCGGCGGCGCGGCCCGCCCCGGCGGCCAATCGCGCGCCGAGCGGCCGCCGCGCCGCGCGGAGCGCGCGCCGCGCGCGGGAAGCGTGGCCCCCACCCCACAAAACGCCCACCGCGCCCCGGGCCGCCACGCCCGCCGCGAGGCATGCGCCAGCGGCGCGGGCGCGCGCGCCCGAGGCAGGGCGGTTTCGGGTGTGGCGCGCGGCGCGGGCGGCTCAGTGGCTGTGGGAGATGCCCTCCACCACCTCCTCGTGGGTGATGTGCTGCTCGCGGCCGGCAAAGTCGTTGTCCTCGGTGAGGAACAGCATGCAGTGGCACTCCTTGCGCTCGCGCATGGGCACGCAGGGGCAGTTCCAGAAGCCGTTGGCTGCCTCGGCGGCCTTGTCGTCGTAGTGGCGGCAGGGGCACAGCGGCGCGCCCAGCGAGGCCTTGTGCTCCGCCAGGCCCTGGATCACCACCGCCGTCACCGACTTGTCCACGCAAAAGTAGGTGCCGGTCCTGGGGGTGGGGCGGGAGGGAGGGCGCAGTGGGGGCGGCAGCGGTGGTGAGGGCGGCGCGCGGTGTTGGGGAGGGGGACCCGGGGGCCGACTGCACTGGCGCAGGCCGCAGGGCCCGCTCGTCGGCTGCGCCGCGCCCCTGGCGATGACGCCGCGAGCTCCGGGGACCGGGGCGCATGCATGCGGGGGCCGCCGCCTGCGCGGCACGCATGCGGTGCGCCGCGTGCGGGGGCGGCGCCTGCGGCGCTCGGCGCGCCTCGGCCGCGCCGCGCCCCCCGGCCCCCGCACCTCTGCGCATACTGCTCCGAGAAGTGCCTCATGAGCTCCAGGTTCTTGTCGGTGACGGTCTCGGCGTCCGTGGTTGTGTTCTCTGCGAGCGGCGCGGGCACAGGGTGTCGTTGCCAGATCACCAGATGCCGCTTTTGGGGGCGCCCAGCAGGCCGGGAGCCCCCATTCCGCGTCCCGACAGCGGAGGGGGCGCAATCGCGGAGGCCGCGCCCCTCCCGGAGGCCCGCGGGAGCGCACCAGTGGTCGCCCGCACGACCAGGGCCCGCCGGGAGGCGCCGCTGCCGAGGGAGCGAGGCGAGGCGCGGGACGCGACGCTGGGCCGCGCGGCGCGGCCAGTGTGGAGCGAGAGAGAGCAGGGCGCCATTGCGTGGGGCGGGGAGGGTCCCGGGGGCTGGCGAGCCTGGGCTTGCACGCACGCTGGTTTGCACGACGTACGAGGTCGCGGGGAGTGCGTTGCGACTGGTCCGGGGCCGGGCAAATCGGCCGTTTCGGCGGAACGCCAGCGGGCGCAGCTGCACCCGCGTTTGGCGCCAGGCCTTCTCTCTGCTGCGCCCGCGACCGCAGCACGTTTCGCATCGCGCGTGATCGGAAGCAAGAACCACCAGCCAGTCCGCACCCGCCGCCGCGCCCGCCGCCGACCGCCGCCCGCCGCGTTGACCGGCTGCAGCGCGCCGCGGCCGCAGCGCGGGCGTCGCGAACCGGCGCCAGCAGCGCACAGCCGGGGCTTGGAGAGGTGCGGCCAGGGCCGCGGAGGGCGCGCAGCAGCGGTAGCAGCCGAAAGGCGGGCAGCGGCCGCGCGCAGCACGCAGCAGCGGCAGCGGCAGCGGCAGCGGCGCCATGTCGACCAGCAACAAGGGCCCGCTGGACCAGTTTTACAAGGACTGCCTGCGCATCGGCACCCTCAAGGTGCGGCATGGGGGGAAGGGGTGCGCTGTGAAGGCAGCGAGCGCGCCTGTCTCGCGCGTCTTTTGGGACCGGCCGCGGCCATGCACCCGGCTCCATGCTCTCGGCTGCCGCCGCGCGGCCACGCGCGCCTCCCCCCGCTTTGCAGTGCTTCTCCAACTTCTCCCTGTACCTGAAGGGGCGCGAGGAGCTGGTGGTGTCGATCTACCACGGGCCGCTGTCGCCGCGGCACCGGCCGCCGATTGACCGCGTGACCAGCGTCGGGTGAGCGCGCGCACGCGCACGCGCGCAGGAGCCAACTGCAGCGCACAGGCCCCGCCACGTCGGTGGCAGCTACGCCGCCCTCTTGGTCCTGGCTTTGGTGCGTGAGTGTTAATGATGAGCCGCGCGCATTTCCAAACCCTCCGCCGCTTCGGCGCCGCCCGCTCGCTCAGGGGCGCCGCCAACACGCTGCCGCCGGCGAGCCCGGCGTTGAACGACAACGAAGGGGGCAGCGCCGAGGTGACGGTCTTCCTAATCGGCGCTTACGCAAAGTACAACTGGCCCTACGTCTGGGTGAGCACGGGGCCCGCGCGCGGGCGGTTTCGGCGGCGCTAAGTCTTTGGCACTCGGCAGCGCGCACCCGGCGGCGAGCCGCGGGGCCATTGCGGTGCTGCAGGCATCCAGCGGCGGCGGCGACGTCTCACAGCTGTTTGCCACCCTGCCGGCCCTCTGCGCGCAGCTGCGGTCGCCGCCGCGGTCGAGGCTGCTGGAGGACATCGATGCCCCCCTGGACCTGCCCTCCACAAAGAACTGGAAGACGCAGGGTGGGCGGCCGCTGGGCCGGGAACCGCGCAAGCCTAGCAAGGGGGCAGCAGCGAGCCTCGCATCAGGCGCACGCGCGCGCCCAGCCGCTGCAGAGGCGGCCGGTTGCCGCAACCCGGCCTGCCCCGCCCCGCCCCCCCCCTGCCTGGCCGCGCTTCCCCTGCCCCAAAGCGATGGCTTTTGCGGCCGCTGGCCCCCCGTGTGCAGGCCTGCGCGTGTGGCACATCCTGGAGGAGCTGGTCAACATGAACGCCGCGACGCCGCCCGCAAACCCCTTTGCCGTCAACTTTGACACGATGGCGGCCATGCCGCCGCTGGAGCGGGCGCTGCAGGTGGGTGGACCGGGCTGCGCGGCCGGGGGGCGTGCGTTTGAACAGCCGTGCTCCTGCCG
This sequence comes from Raphidocelis subcapitata, assembly GCA_003203535.1. Lineage (NCBI taxonomy): Eukaryota > Viridiplantae > Chlorophyta > Chlorophyceae > Sphaeropleales > Selenastraceae > Raphidocelis > Raphidocelis subcapitata. Next base: position 17,075 of record BDRX01000132.1, on the reverse strand, counting down.
GGTGACAATGGCAGCGGCGGTGCCGCTCGCGCTGGTGGCAGCGGGGTCTCCCCCGAGGGAACCTTTTCGCTTGTCCTCACGCGTGGCGGCAACCTGCCCCGCACGTGCTCACGACCTGCCGCACGCAGGCGGGCGCGCTGGCCGCGTTCCTGCGGGAGCTGCTGCTCGCGCCGTGCCCCTACGCGGACGCGCTCGAGGCGGACATGCAGCGCTGCCTGGAGGTGCACTTTGCCGACATGCCGGCGCTGGTGCCGGCGCTGCCGGGGGCGCTGCCGCAGGAGCACCTCGCGCAGCTTGCGGCGCAGTCGTAGCGGCAGGGCCGTGGCGGCGGCCTCGCGACTCTGCCGCACAGCACTTGTCAATTTTTTTCAGCGGCGCAAACTGCCCGGACTGCCCCGCTGGGCACCGTAACACTGTGGGCGGCGGCGCTGCCAGCACCCTCCCCGGTTGGCCTTGGAAAAAAGGGCGACGAACTTGGAGGAGGGGTTCCGAATGCGGCGCGGCGCGACGGGTCCGGACAGCACAACAGCGGCTGCGGCAGCAGCGAGTGCAGCGCCGCAGACGGGAAGGCGGCGGGGCGGCGCCGCGGGCCCCTTGCGCCGCACCAAACGTTGGGGATCGGTAAATTGTGCGAAAGCGACGCCCTGCCGCCGCACATACGGCCTGCCAGAGCGCGCCTGGTTCCGCAACCTCGCGACGCGCCTCGCAGCGCTCGCTTCCCTCCCCCCGCAGCGCGTTTGTCGGATGGCCAAAGCCTAGCAGAGCGTATACGTTTGTGGCCCGGCCGCGCGAGCGGCGCGCAGCGGGCGGGATGGCGGATCACGCGGGCTGGGATCTGGAGGAGGACCTGGAGGCCGGTGAGGAGGAGGAGACCGATCAGGAGGAGGACGCCGACGAGGCCAACCTCATGGGGGAGGACGAGGCGCACCCCTTCCCTTCGGACGAGTACCTCGCGCTGGCGGAGAGCCTCACAAACCTGCACGTCGCCAACTTTGCGCCCTTCAGACTGCGCGAGGCCGTCACTGCAGCAGGTTGGGCGCGGCGCGGGCAGCGGTCGGCGCGGCCGCCGGCGCCGCGGCGTGCGTGCTGCTCGCCGCTCCCCCCAGGCGGCGACCGTGCTGCGCTCGCGCAACCCGCGCGCAGCCTGCCCAAGCTAACGGTACGCGTGCGCCCCCCCCCCCTGGGTCCCCCTTTCCCGCCGCTCCCGCGCCCCCGCAGACAACATATTCCGCAGCCGCCGCAACAACAGGTGCGGCGCGCCTGCTGCCGAGGCGCAGCGCGCGGGCCGAGGCACCGCGGGTCGAGCTCGCTTGCCTTGCAGCCCAGCGCCGCCTCGCAGACGGCTGCGCTGCCCGCGTGTCGCCCCGCGCCGCGCCGCGGCCCACCCCGCCCCAACGAATGAATCGCGCCCGCTTGCGCCCGCAGGCTGCGGCAGAGCGACCTGGAGGCGGTGCGCAAGCTGCTGCGCGACGGCATCGCCTTTGGCTTTGACAAGGTGCTGCGCGACCACAACCTCTTTGGCACGAGCACGGGCCACGAGGAGGACGCGCTGTTCTACGCGCTGCGCGCGCTGGTGGAGCTCGCCGCGCTGCTGCTGATGATGCGCTTCCAGGCGGTCGGGCAGGAGCCGCACCCGCCCACGCAGCTGCTGGAGCTGGACGGCGAGCTGCTGCAGCTCGTGACGCTGGTGGCGGCGCTGTTTGCGCGCGACACGCCGCTGCACGAGTACCACAGCGGCAGCTGCACGCCGGCCCTGCCGTACGGCGAGGACCCCGAGGCGCAGCAGATTTGGGCGGAGCCCATCTGCGCGGTGCGCGCCACCGGCGGCGGCTGGCGGCGCGGCGACGCCGACGCCGGCGAGGAGGACGAGGACGAGGAGCCGCTGGTGGAGGAGCGGGAGCACGAGTGGCTGGTGCACCTGGTCAACCACTTTGGCAACAACAAGGGCTTCCACGCCATATTATACGTGAGCGCGCGGGGGGGGGGGGAGGGGGGACAGACCGCTGGCATGTTGACCGGGGAAAGGCCGGCAGCAGCAGCAGCAGCAGCAGCAGCAGTAGCCGGCTGCTGTTGGCCCTGGCCCCGCAGACCAGGGCCCGAGCCCCCTCTCAACATGTGCACAGCCCTCTTGCAAACACCAAATTCCCACACCGCACCGCACCGTACCGCCCCCCGCCCCCCACCCCACCCACCCGCAGCTGCTGGACTCCTTCCTCGACAGCAGCCTCAGCATCTACCTGCTGTCGGCGATGGTGCAGGTCCTGGCCCGCGCAGCGGAGCTCATGCCGCCGCAGCCGCTGGGGTGCTTCAAGCAGGTGCGGGGGGGGTGGGGTGCGGGACCGCTGCGGCACGCGCAGCGGCGCGCGCGCGTTTGGGGCAGCAAAGCCGCTGCGCAGCAGCAGGCCGCGCAGCGAGCTGTGCTGGCCGCTGTGGCCCCACTGGCAGCCGGAGCAGCAGCAGCAGCAGCCCAACCCCCTGGGCCCTCCATCACCAGCCGCCAACCCCCTTCAAACCGCCTCCCCCCCCGCTCGCCCCCCGCGGTCCCGCGCAGTATGTGTGCAGGTTCATGGGCCGCCTCGTCCCGCTGGCGGCGGAGGACGCCGACCTCCTGTCCGACCAGGGGCAGGACCGCACCTACTCAACGCTGCGCACCCTGCTGCACGCGGCGCACGCGGTGGTCGCCGCGCGCGGCTCGCCGTTTGACGCCGACGCCGCGATCGCGCCGGTGCAGCAGGCGTTTGCGCTGCGCATGGTTGAGTCGTCGGTGTTCACCAAGCAGCTCAGCGGCGTGCGGGAGCTGCGCATCGCGCTGCACCGGGTCACGCTGCTGCCAGAGGGGGAGGAGCGGGAGGAGCGGATGAACGTGAGGGGGCCGGCGTGGGAGCAGGGCGGCAGCAGCGGCAGCAGCAGCAGCAGCGGCCTTGGAAGCCAGCTTGGTGGCCCGCAGCACTCGGCGGCCTGGGGCTGTGTTGCTGTTGTGTTGCTGCGGCCAGCGGCAAGCACGACAGCGGCTGACCAAGCCCTGCCAACCACCTCCCCACCCGCTGCGCACGCCAGGCCTTTGTTGATTGGATGGAGGAGCAGCGCCTCGTGGAGCGCATGCTGCGCGCCAACCTCCACCAGCGGCAGTACATGCAGCAGGTGAGCCCGGGGGGGGGGCGCTCTTTGCACCTTGACTCAACCTCTGGGATCGCTGGAGAGGCCTCCCTTGCTGCTACACCACTGAATCAAAGAACCCCCTCCCAAAAGCGACCGGCCGGCGTTTGACACAACACAACCACCCCCCCAGGTCAACGCCGTCCTGCGCGACCTCACCGCCGCCGGCGCGCTGACCAACGCGCACCTCGACCTGCTGTGGGGCGTGACGGAGCAGGAGGGCACCTACGAGGGCGTCAAGGCGCACGTGTACGAGGGGCTGGCAGAGCTGGTGGGGGCGTTCAGCCCGGAGCAGGTGCAACGCGCGGCCGGCAGCGGCGGAACGGAGCGGGGGCCGGTGGCATGCAGATGAGGACTTTTCACAAACGGCCGCCTGCAGATGCGCCAGGCATCCAGCACTGCTGAAAGCGGCCTGCGCGCGTGTCGTTCATGCGGCTGCCCCCCTGGCGCTCTGGACCCCGCCGCTGCTCGCTCCTCGCAAGCCACCAACACGCTGCCCGCCGGGCCCTCCCGCTCCGCTCCCGCTCCCACAGATCGACTTTCTGTTTGGCAAGATGGCGGCAAAGCGGGAGCGCAGCGAGCTGGACACCTCCAAGCTGCTGGACCTGCTGCTGCGGCTGGCGGGGTCAGACCAGCAGGTGCGCAGGGTGGGCGCCCCGCTGCAGGCGCGGCAAGGCACGCAGCAAGGCGCGCTTGCCGCCCGCAGCCAGCGGCCCCCCCCGCCCTCGCCTGCCTTGGTTGTGGGGCGCCCCTCTGCACAGCAACAGCCGCAGCGCAGCGCCGCCCAAGCCGCGCGCATCAGCGCGCGGGCTGACGCATGCAAGCAAAACGCGGCCGCACGCCTCCGCCTCCTCCCACCCGCAGTGCGCCCTCGTGGACCGCATCTCCAATCTGATGTGGGACATTGTGATGGCGCCGGGGGCGCCGCGGGCGATTGTGGAGTCCGGGTCGCACCTCCTGGCCAAGGCGGCTTTCGAGTACCAGCAGCACACGCGCAGCCACGCGCCGCTCGTGCGGCTGGCCGTGCGCTGCCTCGGGGAGCTGAAGGAGCGGCGCAACCACGTGGCGGCGCTGCGCGCGCTGGTGGTGGTTATGGCCGACTGGCCAGAGGACGGCAACCGGGTGCGCCAGGGGGGCCCCGCAGGGGTGGCGGCGCAGGGGCTGTTCGAACACCGCAGCAGGCCCCTAAGCGCTTTGGGAATCGGGCCCCCAGCCCAGCCCAGATCAGCAAAATGAGGCCCCCCCCTCCTGAACAACCCCCCCCCCCCGCCCCCAGAACCTGAACATCGTCGACAAGTTTGACCGCCAGCACGGCGTACTCGACACGCTCACCGCCAACGCCGCCGCCATCGCCCGTGCCGCGCGCGCCTTCCTCGCCGCGGCCCCGCCGGCGCCCGGCCCCGGCCAGCCCGCGCCGCAGCCGCCGGGGGAGGGCGCGTGGTCGCACGGCGATCTGATCTCGGAGTACCTAACCGCCCTGGAGGATCTCTACGGCCTCAGCGCCAGCTACGTGGTCGCGCCGCAGGCGGAGCTGCTGTGGGACGAGCTGGTGCAGGGCGCGCCCACGCGCGCCGACCTGGCGCGCGCGGTGCTGTTCTTCCGGTCCGCGGTGGGGCGCGACGCGTGGCTCGAGGCCGGCGAGGTGGGCGCGCTGCTGCGGCGCGTGCCGGCGCTGCCGGCGGCGAGCGTGACCAAGGAGGTCCTGCAGCTGGCGTGGGACATGTTCCGGATGGTGAGGGGGGGTTGGGTGGGGGTGGGGGGTGGAGGGGGGTGCCACTGCAGCGCGGGTTGAGGCCCCAGCCGGCCGGGACCCGTTGGGTTGGCCCGCTTGATGGGGCGAGCGCGGCCGCCTGCTGTGGCCCGTGAGCCCCCCTCACCCTGGCAGCCTCCCCGCCTGCATACCCACCCCACACACACCCTCCGCCCCCCAAAACAAAGGTCAACCTCAAGCGGCTCAACCAGACGCGGCTGCACGACGAGGACACCCGCTCGCGCACCGCCTACATCGCCGCCACACTCGACCTGCAGGGTGGGGCGCTGCGCGGCGGCAGCGGCGGCGGCGGCGGCTGAGCGCGGCTGTCGTTTGGGCCTGCGAATGCGAGCTGCACCTTCCAAACGTCTGCCCTGCCTGCTGGCAGACGGACCCTACCCCCCAACCAGCTTGCGCCACACCGCCGCAGCAAACCCACAAGCCTCAGCTCTGACGCTCAACCCCACCCCCATCCGCTCCCTCCCCAACTAGACCTGCCCCACCTTTGGGCGCTGTACGAGACCTGCACCTCCCCCAACGTGGCGGGCCAGCTGCGCGTCAAGCTGCTGGACCTTTACCACTGCAACGCGTGGCTGGAGGACCTCGCGCACGCGCCGCGCTTCAGGCTGCCATTCATAGAGTGAGTCTGTCTGGACTCTGGACTGCAGGCCGCGCGCGCACGGGCCGGCTCCGCCGGCGTCGGCGGAAGGGTTGGGAAAGACGCCGCCTGCGGCCCAGCACGGGCCAGTCTTCAACCCTCAACGTACGCAGCTGGGCCCCGCAGACGCGCGTTTCTAACCACCGCGCCAAACATGCGTGCCACAACCACAGGGAGCTGGCGCGGCGGCTGGAGGGCGCTGTCACGGAGCTGGACCGCCGCGGCGCCCCAGGCCCCACGCAGGCGCTGGCGCTGCGCCGCGTCGCGCGCCACCTGGAGGCCGCCAGCGAATGCTTCACAACCTGCTCGGTGGGCGGGGGGGAAGGGGCGCGTGCCGCGCTGCGCGTGATGAATTGTTGCCGGGCGCCAGGAAACTGGCTGCAGCGCAGGCACTGACCAGCGCAGCCGCCTCGCCTGGTCTGGCACCGCCCTTGCCCTGTCCGCCGCCCCGGCCCCGGCCCTGGCCCTGGCCCTGGCCTGCACTCGACCCCCCAAACGCCTCCCCAGTCCCCACCTCCAAACGCTCAACGCCGCCGCGCCCCGCCCGCGCGCAGGAGGCGACGATGCCCCCCGAGCCCGCGCACCGCCTGTCGTGGCAGGGCAGCCCCGTGATGGTGGACATCCACGGCCAGCAGCAGCCCCGCATGCGCGTCAGCAGCCACACCAACGAGTACATTGGCAGCCTGCGGTCAAAGATCGCGCGGCTCTGCCAGGGGGCCTCGCCCAAGCGCGTGCGCCTGTTCCACTCGGGTGCGCTCGGCGCGGCGGCTTGGCACTGCTTGGCACTGCGCGCCTGCTGCGCCTGGCAGCCGGCAGTAGCGATGCCGGGCAGCGCCTTGGCGGTCGCCTTTGCAGCTGTCAAAACATGCCCACGCGCATCTGCTGCATATCAACCCCCCCCCCCTCTCCGACCCCCCCCCAAACCCCCAATCCCCCCCTCCAGGCCAGGAGCTTGCTGACGACTGCATCACTGTGAGCGAGCTGGACCTGCGCACCTCGCGCCACGTGCTGATGGTGCAGCTGAGCCAGCTGGACAACAACTTCACGCTGCACCCGCACGAATTCAGGGGGCAGTGGGAGGGGCTCAGCCCGGAATGGCTGCTGTCGCGCCAGGTGGGGGCCGGCGGCGCGGGCTGGCCTGATGCCTGAGGGAGTGGGGGCCAGGCCACAGTGCTGCGTGCGACGAGCGTGCTTCAAGGCGCGCCCAACTCCAGTCCACGCCCCCAATCACCGCCTGCCATAACCGCCCCCGTGCCGCCCCCAACCGCGCGCCGTGCAGCCCCGCATCTTCCAGCTGCTGTTCCACGTCATCGACGGCCCCCACGCGACCCAGCTGGCGCCGGCCGCGCTGCCCCTGCTGCAGAACATGCCCACCAGCGCAGAGCTCATCGCAGAGGTCAGGGCGGGGCTGGAGCAGCAGCAGCAGCAGCAGCAGCAGCAGCAGCAGCAGCAGCAGCAGCAGCAGCAGCAGCAGCAGCAGCAGCAGCGGGCGGCGGCGGCGGACCCGGACCCGGACCCGCCCTGCCCGCTCGAGCGCGCCCTGCTCGGCGGCGACAGCGGCGGCGACAGCGGCGGCAGCCCGGGCGGCGTCGCGCGGCCCTTCCAGGTGCTCTACCGGCTGGAGGCCCTCGCGGCGCTGCTGTTCCCCTCCATCCAGGAGGGCGCCGCAGCGGCGGCGGCCGCAGACAACGGCGACGCCAGCGGCGACGCCAACGGCGGCGGCGCCGCTGCGGGGCCGGCGGACCCCGCCGCCGAGGCGGCCGCGCGGCGCGCGCTGCAGGAGGCCTTCCTCGCCGGCGGCGGCCTGCAGATCGTGTGCCGCCTGGCGGACGGCCTCTTTGCCGCGCGCGACGGCGAGGTGGAGCTGCTGAGGCAGCTGGGGCAGCTGGTGGTGGTGCTGATCCACAACCTCATAGACGCAGCAACCCCGCGCCACGCGCCCGGCGCCGGCGCGGCGGCCGGCGCTGCGAGCGCGTCGGAGAGCAACCCCGCCAGCGGCGTCGGCGGCGGCGCGAGCGGCGGCGCGGCGCCCGCCGCGGGGGACAGCGCCATGGCCGACGCCCCCGACGCCGCCCCCGGCGCGCTGACCGCGGCGGCGCCCGGCCTCGGCAGCAGCAGCACCGCGACCCCGGTGCGCCTGGCGGACCCTGCCGCGGCCACGCCCATGGACGCGTCGCCCCTCGAGGCCGAGGGCCTTTACAGCGCCGGGGCCGTCCCCGATGCCGACATGGCCACCACGCCCCTGCAGCTGCTCAAGCCGCCGCCCGCGACGGCGCGGGGCAGCGACGACAAGCAGCAGCACCTCGACCAGGCGGCCGCGGCCGCGCCGCCGCCGGCCGCGCCGCCGCGGCCGCCGCAGCCCGCGCCGCGGCCCGCGGGCGGCGGGCCCAGGCCGCTGCTGCTGGACGGCCCCACGCTGGGCCTGATGACGGGCACGCTGCTGCGCGTGGCCGTGCACGCGGCGCGGCTGTGGGGCGCGCCCGACGCGTCCGCGCCCTCGGAGGCCGGCGCCACCGCGGACGCGCTGCTCGTGCGCGAGGCGCTGATGCTGCTGCAGCGCGCCCTCGACGCGCGCCCCGAGCTGCTCGCGCCGCTGCTCGCGCCCGGCGGCGGCGGCGGCGCGCTGGTGGCGGACCTGCTGCTCAGCCCCCACTACGCCGCGGTCCGCGGCGTCGCGGGGGACGCGCTGGCCCGGGTCTGCTGCGGCGCGGCGGAGCCGCTGGGCTGGCTCATCTCGGAGCTGGCGGACGCGCAGCCCAAGGCGGCGGCGCGGCCGGGCGCCAGCGCCGAATACTACTCCCTTTTCTCAAAGGCGGTGCACGCGCTGCAGTCGCTGGAGCGGCCGCCGCCAGAGGCGTTTGCGCGCGCGGAGGCGCTGCTGGGCGACGGCGTCGCGGCGCTGCGGGCGCTGGCGCCGGCGGGAGGGGACGCTGAGAATGTGGCGCTCGAGGTGCGCGGCAGCGCTGGGGTGTGCCGGCCCGATGCGCAGGGGGCGCAAGCGCCGGCTGCTAGGGGAAGGTTGGGACGGCAGAGAGCTCGCAGCGCACCCACAGCAGCCAGAGACACTGAACCGTGGCTCCTCTGTGACACGCGCCCTAAACGGGCCCGCGCCTGCACCCCACGCCACCCTCCTAACCCACACCCCCAAACCCCCAAACCTCCCCAACCCCCCAAACCCCAGGGCCGCCTCCAGCTGCTGCTGGCGCTGATCACCACCCTCGACCGCCGCTCCATCGGCGGCGGCCGCGAGGAGGGCCTCATCCGGCTGCTGCTGGACGAGTACCTCTTCCCCCAGGCGCGCCTCGCGCACGAGGAGCTCGAGGGCCGGCTGGACCTGGCAGAGTGCGAGCCGCGCCTCCGCCCGCGCTGCGCCAGCGCCGGCGCGCGGCGCGCCGCGCTGGACCTGGCGGCCGAGCTGATGCGGGAGGGGCTCGCGCCGCTGGAGGACGGCGTGCGGCGGCTCGAGGCGCTGCTCGTCGCCGCGGCGCCGCCGGGCTTCAACCACTCGCCGCCAAAGGCGGTGCGGCGGCCCGGGGAGTACTGCGGTCTGCGCAACGCGGGCGCCACGTGCTACATGAACGCCGTGTTCCAGCAGCTCTACATGCAGCCCCGCATCCGCGCGCTGATCCTGGGCGCGCCAGAGGTGCCCGAGGCGGAGCGCGCGGACAGCGTGTTTGCCCAGCTGCAGGCGGTGTTTGCGTCGATGGCGCTGGGGCTGTCGTCCTTCGCCAGCCCCGAGGGCTTTTGGCGCGCGTTCAAGGACTACGACGGGCAGCCCATCGACACGCGGGAGCACCAGGACGCGTACGAATTCTTCACGCGCCTGCAGGTGGGCGGGGGGGCGCGCGTTGAGGGGGCCGGGGGGGCGCTGGGGCTGTGTGCGAGGCCTGCATACAACCAAGCTCTGACCAAATAACCAACCAACCAACCAACCAACCAACCAACCAACCAACCAACCAACCAACCAACCAACCAACCAATTGACCAACCAAACCAAACCAGGCCAGACCAAAACAGACCAAAACAAATCAAACCAAGCCAAATAAACTCAAACCACACCAAACCAAAACACCCCCCCCAGGACTGCGTGGACTCCCACCTGCAGTCGGTGCACCGCACCCCCGCGCTGTCCAGCGTGATGGGCGGCCGCTTTGCGCAGCAGGTGATCTGCCGCGGCCTGCCCTACCGCAGCGAGCGCGAGGAGGAGTTCCTGCAGATCAGCGTGGACGTGCGGGGCATGGGCAGCCTGGAGCGCAGCCTGGAAAACTACGTGCAGGTGGGGGGCTGGGGGTGTGGTTGGGGTTGGGGTTGGCGTTGTGGGTATGGGGTTTTTGAGGGCTGCGTTGGGTGCCATTGGTGCCCAAAGAACCCACAAGCATGAGCACACAGCCGCAGACACGCCGCGACGCGGGCGCAGCCCAGCCAACCCTCAAGAAAAAACAGCTCCTGCAACCCGCGGCACCCTCCCCTCCCCCCCTCAAAAAAACAAAGGGTGAGCTGATGGAGGGCGACAACGCCTACCTCTGCGAGGAGCTGGGCCGCCGCGTCCCCGCGGTCAAGCGCGCCTGCATCAAGGCCGCGCCGCACACGCTGGTGGTGCACCTCAAGCGCTTCGAGTTTGACTACCACAGCCAGACGCGCTTCAAGGTGCGGGACAGGTTCGAGTTCCCGCAGGAGCTCAACCTCTTCCCCTACACCGCCGACGGCCTGGCCGCAGCAGAGGGCGGCGGCGGCGGCAGCGGCGCAGCGGCGGCGGCAAACGGCGGCAGCGGCCCCACAGCCGCCGCAGCCGCCGCGCCGCCGGCGCGGCAGGGCAGCAGCAGTGGTGGCGGCGACGCGGCGGGCGCGGGGTCCGGCGGGGGCGCGTGTGCGCCGCCCCCCGGCTTCCTCTACGACCTCGTGGGCGTTGTGGTGCACAGCGGCAGCGCCTTCACCGGCCACTACTACAGCTTCGCGCGCGAGAGGGAGCCGCCCCCCGCGCTCGCCGCCGCCCCCGCGCCGCCGCGGCGCCGCGGGCGCGGGTGCGGCTGGTTTTGCTTCGACGACAAGAGCGTGCGGCCGTGGGACGTGTCCAACCTGGAGTCGGACTGCTTCGGGGGGCTGGCCAGCCAGGACCGCGCGCGCCGCGGCGGCCGCGGGCCGCGCGGCGAGACGGAGCGGCCGCACAGCGCCTACATGCTCTTTTATGAGCGGCGCGGCGGCCAGGACGGCGGCGGCGCACCGCAGCAGACAGCCGCGCCGCCGCAGCCCCAGCAGCAGCGGCCCGGCGCGGTGGCCGGCGCCTTTGCCACCCCTTGGGGCATGCCGCTGAGCCTTTACCGCGGCGTGATGCTGGTCAACATCCGCATCAACATGCACCTCCACACCCTCGACCGCGAGTTCTTCAAGTTTGTGCGCACGCTTGTGGAGAACAGAGCCGACGTGGGCGGCCAGCTGTCGCAGCGCAAGGCGCGGCGGCGAGATGCACCGGCGGCCGCGGCGGCGGCAGCGACTCAGCAGCAGCAGCAGCAGCAGCAGCAGCAGCAGCAGCCCCTGCAGCCGGGGGCAGCGAGCGGGGGCTCCTGCAGCGCGATGAGCTGTGATCCCGGGGCCAGCGCCGGCGTGGCGGCTGGCACCGCCGGCGGCGAGGCCGGCGGCCCCGCCACCGCCGGCAGCGCGCCCGGCCCCGAGCAGCTGCCTTCCCCGGGGCCCTCGAGCCGGCGGGGTGAGGAGGCCGAGGCGGTGGCGGTGCTGCTGACGCGCCTGGCGCTGCGCTTCCAGATGCAGCTGTACCAGCGCGCCGCGCCGGCGCTGCGCAGCGACTCGGCCGTTTGGGCCGAGGCGCTCAAGAGCCTGCTCAACAGCGGCCCCGCCGCCGGCGCGTGCCAGCTGGCGGCGCTGCAGCTGCTGCAGGCCGAGCCGGGCTGGCTGCGCTCGCTGCTGGTGCTGGCGCCCGATTCGTCGGTGCGCGACTTTGGCGCCGACGTGGTGGGCTTCCTGCTGGTCCACGCCGCGCCGCGCGCCAACCTCCACCTCCTGCTCGCGTCGCTGGCGGCCGACGGCGCCGCCGCGGCCGCCGCGCACCCGCTCGCGGCGGCGCTGCTGGGCGTTGTCAGCGCGCTCGCGTCGCTGCTGGTGGAGGCCGCGTCGCCCCCGGGGTGCGACATCGGCGACGGCGTCGCGGCGGTGGCGGCGGTGCTGCGCGACTACGTGGCCGCCGCGCCGCCGGCGCACGGCGCCATCCTGCTGAGCCGCCAGGACCTCTGCCTCGCCCTGGCCAACCACCTGGCGCACATTGGCGGCCCCGACATGGTGGAGGACCTGCAGGGGGACGGGCCCGCGGTGGTGCGGCTGCTGCACGCGCTGGTGGCGCGCGCCGGCAACCTGGACCGCCTCAAGGAGGAGCTCAATTGCGCACGCGGCGGCGGCGGCAGCCGCAGGAGCGGCAGCGGCGAGGGCGGCGGCGGCGGCGAGGGCGCGGCGGCGGGCGGCGCGGCGCGGGGCGGCGGCGCCGGTGCTGCGGCTGGCGGCCTGGAGGCGGTGCTGCACGCGCGCGCGTTTGCGCGGCTCAACGACGGCGAGGTGGCCGCCGCGCTGACGTCGCCTGTGCTTCTGTTCACCCCCGAGACGGTGTCACTGCTGCAGCTGCTGACGCGCAACAACGCGGTGGGGCTGCAGGAGTTCGTGCCGCGGCTGATGGCGGCCGCGGTGGGCCTCCCGCCCGCCCAGGTGCTGCAGCTGCTGCCGGCGCTGATCGGGCCCATCCGCGAGGCGCTCGCAATGCGCGACAGCCAGGCCGCGATGCGGGCCTTCTGCGCGCTCTTCCAGCACAGCCAAAGCCCGGACCACGCCAACGTGCTGCCGCTGCTGCCGGCGATGCTGGACGGCCCCTCCCACGGCTGGGGTGCCGTGCGCAAGATGCTGCTGCTGGCCTGCGCGGAGGGCGCGCTGTGCGCGCTCACCCCCGTCGAGGCGCACCACGTGCTGGCCACGGGGCTGTCCGGCGAGCGCGCCGGCACCAGCGCGGTGTACGCGGCCGAGCTGGCGCGGATCGAGGCGGAGCTGGCCAGCCTGGAGGCCGCCGACACGCAGGGCGTGGCGCAGCTCATCCGGCAGCACATCAGCGCGGTGTCAGCGTTCAAGGGCGTGCTGCAGATTCACGCCGCCACGTTCAGCCGGCAGTACGCCGTGCTACAGGCCCACGTGCAGGCCCAGGCGCAGGCCCAGGCGCAGGCCCACGTGCAGGCCCAGGCGCAGGCGCGCGCGGCGCGCGCCGAGGCGGCGGCCGCGGAGCACGAGGCGGCCGCGGCCGACAACGACGGCGGCGGTGCGGGTGACGGCGCCGACGAGGGGCCCGGCCCGCAGCAGGGCTGACCGGCAGCGCCGGCTGCAGCCGGCTGCCGTGCGGCGCGCGCGGGTGGCGCATCTCTCCTTTGAATTGCTTTTTTTGCGCGCACCCCCTTCCCCCTTTTTTTGTGCACAGCGGCGCCGATCGCGGCACATCGCCGCACCTGCACAGCGAGAGCGCAGCCCACACCTGCTGCGACATGCGGTGTGGCCCCCCCCCAAAGTGCCGCCTAGGTTTTTTCCCCGGCATGCCAGGCAGCTTCAGCAGCTGGAGAGTGGGACCTCTCTGGCCCTTGGCTCCACGTGTACCCTCCCTGCCCGACCCTTGTGGGTCCCCGCCACCACGAGCCTCCCTCCCAGTTTTTCGCCTTGTTCCAACAAGCGCAGCGTGCACGCGGCGTTGCATGCCCGCCCTGCCGCGCAGTTAGGGGAGCACCTCAAGTAAATGAAGTGTGAAAGAGCCCAAGAGGAGTGGTGGGAACTGCCGCGCCCGGCGCCGCCTGGCGCAGGCAGGCGCGCGGGCGCGCGGCCCGGGCACGGCTGCACACGCACCCTGTCCCGGTGAAAACCCTCGCGGTCGTTGATTTCGAGGCATAGGAAGACCCATGATACCATGTCACCGCCAATGTTTCGCGGGCCCCCCCGCCGGGATGGACGGCGATCGTTGGTCGCGCACCCCGGGGCCGCACTGCTCATGATTGTGCTCATTAGCTTTGCTCTAGGCATGCTCTCGGCCTCCGCTTACCTGGGGGGCAGCGAGCCCGGCCGCCGGGCCGCCGGCGTCACCGGCCGCAGCGCAGCTGCCAGAAAGGATGCGCGTCTCCTCAAGTCGATGGTGGCGCCTCAGGAGGCTGGTAGTATTCATGAGCAGCAGCAGCAGCAGCAGCCGCAGCAGACTCAGCCGCAGCAGCAGCAGCAGCAGCAGCAGCAGCAGCAGCAGCAGCAGCAGCAGCAGCAGCAGCAGCAGCAGCAGCCGCAGCCGCAGCAGACTCAGCAGCAGCAGCAGCAGCAGCGGCAGCGGGAAAAGCAACAGGACCAGCCGCAGCAGCAGGGCGCAGGCGGCGAGGACCTGACCTTCCGCCATTTTGACCCTTTGGTGCCGGACGCCTACACGCTGCCGCATGTCGTGGGCCGCATGCGAGCGGGCGCCATTGATTGGCACGCATATGTCGGGAACAGCAGCGGCGGGGGGGACGACGACCCCGACTTCCCCACCACCCCAAAGCGCTCGAGGCAGTCTGCCCTCAAGGTGCGGGGCAGCGGCCAGCACTGCGCGCAGGGGCCGGTTTGCTTGCAAGCGACGCAGGGCCTCTGGTGGGGTGGACAGTCGTGTTTTGCGTGGCGTGCTGCAGCCGCTGCATGGGCCCTGCGCTGTGACACTGATCCACGCTGCCCTGCTCCCGATTTGGCGGCAACGGCGACGACAGGTCGGCCGCTTTTTCTCCGGCGCCGACTTTGAGGCTCACATGCACGGCCCCCTGGCCGACTACGCTGGCTGCAGCGTGCTGGCGGACCCCTGCGGCATCCACGCAGCGCGCGACACGTGCCTGCTGGATGCCTTTTGCGGCTGGTGCACAGGTGGGAGCAAGAGCGCGCATGGCACCGCATGCAGCCGCAAGGGGGGAACATGCGGCGCCTGGCGAGGGCGGCAGGCGAGCTGCAAAAACAAGGGTGCACTATGAACTGTTCAGGCGCCCACTGGCCAGCGTGCAACCAACGCTCCTCCCACCACCACCATGCTCACGCGATTATGCACACAATTCCCCACCCCCCTGGAATGGCAGCATCGGAGGTGTGCCTCGCGCGGCACCGGGGCAGCGACGGCTTCTGCAGGGGTGCGGTTGAGGCTTGGGACGTGTCGGCGTACGCCGCCGTCACCCCCTTTTCAGCGCGGCGTGCCACGGGCAGTGGGCTCGTAGCTGAGACGGACCCCTCAAAGTGAGCAGCCGTGCGCAGACCAATGCCCCCATGGGACGGCGTCCCTCCTGAATTTGTTTGTATTTGACGGCGCCGACCGCTGTGCCAGACCACGTGCATGCTGCAATGGGGCCCAGCGGTTTGCTCGCTTCCTGCCCACCCCCACTTCTGTTGCTCCCCCCCCCCCCCTCAATCGCGCCTTTGCCGCAGGTGCAAGCTGATCGTGCCAGGGACGCTGATGGAGCCTCGCCTGCTGGACAACACCATGATTTACCACTGGGTCACAGAGGTGGGGGCCGTTGGGCACTGCCCCACGCTGGCGGGGCTGGGGGCGCGGGGGCCGCCGGGGGGGGCTGGGCCAGGCCGGGTTTTAATTTGGGCGCGGAGGTCTTGTTTGGAAACCCTGTGGGTGCACGCTTGGCAAGTCCATGATTCCGCCACTCCCAACTTCTCCAAACAACCACAGGTTTGGGGAGCAGTCGTCAGCAGCTGGCGCAAGCTCCTCAAAGAGGCGCTGGCAAACCCGGCCTCCAAGCAGCCCTACGGCACGCCGGTGACGACCGTGCTTGCGATGCAGACAGGGCCAACGCCAAACATCCGCATCCTGGCGCAACCGAGACACACCGACACGTTCTTTCAGTTCTTGTACCTGCTATCGCCCCACTGCCCGCTCTACATAAACCGAGTGCCGCCAGACACGTGCTTCGTGCCAGAGCTTGCCGGCATGCGCCCGGATCTGGGGGAGGGCGCCGAGGCAGCCGAGCAGCAGGCCCAAAGCACAGCGCTGCAGCAGGACCCTCACAGCATCGTCACGGCGCGGCTCGGCCTTGAAAACATTGCGCTCGGCCCCGTGGCCTGGTCGCCACCTGGCAGCAGGGGCCTGCCTGCGCGGCCGGGCCGCCGGCCCCTTGTGCTCATCCTGCAGCGGCTCGTGAAGCGCTTCATCAGGAACACGGAGGACCTGGCGGCCGCAGCGCGGCAGCTGGGCGCGGACGTTGCCATCATCCGCCTCGAGACGCTGCCGCTGTACGAGCAGGTGCGCCTGTGGGCAGTGGGCAGTGGGCAGGGAGCATGGAGCAGGGGCAGGGGCAGGGGCAGGGGCAGGGGCAGGGGCAGGGGCAGGGGCAGGGGCAGGGGCAGGGGCAGGGGCAGGGGCAGGGGCAGGGGCTCTGATTTGATGCAAGCTTTGGTTGGTCTTAGTAGTCTTGCTGGGGAGGCCTAGGAACGGCCCGCTGACCTCTTCCCACCTCTGCACCGCGCAGATTCTGTGGTTGCGGCGTGCCGATGTGATTGTGGGCATGCACGGTGGCGGCCTGATCAACGTGCACTTCATGCGGCTGCCATTCGCGGCGATCGAACTGATGCCGCCGGGTGTGCACACAGCAGAGGTGGACGGTTTCTTCGCATCCAAAGCCAGGGGGCGCGGTGGCTTTTACAGGTGCGAGGGGTTTCGGTGTGGCACTGCGTCACTGACTGCCATGTTTAAGGGATGGGTATCTCAATATTTAATCTGATCTAGGCCAGGCCTCAAACAAGGCAGCCCAACCTTCTAAAGCATGGAAACCACACGGAGAAGCACCGCCTTGCAAATTCCTCTTGAATTGTCTTGGCTTGACCCCACCGCCGGCCCAATCCCGACCGCCGGCCCCAACCCAAACCACCCCCACCCAGGGCGTTGGACGTGCCGTACAGCGATTCCACGGTGCACTGGTGGTACAGGCCCCAGTTGCAGGGGGAGGACGAGCGCCAAAAGTACATCAGCGCTGGCGGCACAGACCACAACGCTTTTTTCACGATTTTTATAAACCAGGACGTGCTCGTCAATGTCGAGCTGTTCTCTTCACTGCTAAGGGAGGCGTTGCAGCACGTTGCACCCCGCTGACGGCCTGCAACGGTGCATTTCAACCTAGGGCAAGCACTTCGCTATCAGTTCGGCTCTTGAAATAGTTAAAGGCCATTTGTAACTATACTGCAATGCCGACAATGCAAGCGGGGCCTGCCGGCCGCGGCCGGCGTGTGCCCCCGCTGGTTCCCGCGCTTGCGCAAGGTGCACGTGGAGTGGGAGGAGTTTCAGCAGGCTTGGTGCGTGGGCGGCGTTGTCGCGCGCGCTGACTTGTCTTATGTGAAACCCACCCTCCTCCCCCCTCTGTTCTCCTGCCACTGTGCCACACTTGTGCCCAGCCCTACCCGGGCGCGCGGCCGAGCAGACGCACCGCCCGCGCACATGCTTTGCGACTGGACAGGTGGCCCTCTGTAAACATACCAATG